>CAUYRT010002715.1:0-44649 GCA_963574885.1 Lepilemur ruficaudatus
GCCTGTAATCCTAGCACTCTGGGAGGCCGAGGTGGGAGGATTGCTCAAGGTCAGGAGTTCGAAACCAGCCTGAGCAAGAGCGAGACCTCGTCTCTACTATAAATAGAAAGAAATTAATTGGCCAACTAAAGATATATAGAAAAAATTAGCCGGGCATGGTGGCTCATGCCTGTAGTCCCAGCTACTCGGGAGGCTGAGGCAGAAGGATCGCTTGAGCCCAGGAGTTTGAGGTTGCTGTGAGCTAGGCTGACGCCATGGCACTCACTCTAGCCCAGGCAGCAGAGTGAGACTATGTCTAAAAAAAAAAAAAAAAAAAACCACCCTCTAAATATGTGTGTGTGTATTATCTATTAAGCATATATATTTAAAATATGTGAGTATATATATATATATATACTATATATCCCATATATGTATGCCATAAATAAATGCTTAATATTAATAATAGCCAACACCCTTTAGCATTTATAATGTGCCAGATATTATATTATTCTAAGTACTTTACATCTATTTACTTTGTCCTCATAACATCTCTCTGAAGTAGAAATTATTATTATTGCCCAGTTTTGCAGATGAAAAAAGTAAATCTTACAACTAGTAAGTGATACAGCCCAAGCTCCTGTCCATTATCCTGCCTCTTTCATCGACCATTTCCTATTTGTTACCCCCTTGAGAACACACCTGGCCTCTGGCCTATTCTTTTTAAGACTTTGCTCCCTTAACGAGCAAAGGGGATAATGAGTGGATGTTAGAAGGTAGTAGAAATCACATGTTGCCCAGCCAATAGTGTACTATTTTGTCACTGTTTTGTGACAAAATGGGAACAAAAACACCCAATTTGTGGAAAATCCCCACATCTATAGAAGAGAAAATCTCCAAAGCAAGATACTATGGCCTGGAAAGTGGGGGACATACTTTGGGTAGGGGGACATTCTGGGCCTCTCAAATTATAACATATGCACAACCATAGATACATAAACCCAATTTAAATCAATATATCTTTAATGGACATCTGCTGTGATCAAAGGACTCTGCTAGAACCTAAGCTCTAGAAAGTAACTACAAAGATAAGTAAGTATCCATAAACCTAATATTTAGATATGGGAGAAAATAAATACCACATAACTAAAACACAATGCAAAATAAAAGTGAATATCACAAAGTTTTGCTAACAAAATTCTGGAGGGTTTAGTGACTTGAGGAATATCATTTGATGGCAGACACTGAAAAAAGTTACCTGAAGCAGGTAGTGTTTGAGATGGACTTTGGAATATGGGAAAAATTCCAGCAACTGTAGATTGGAAAAGGGGTACAGAATGAATTGATAGGTGATAGGAAACCATACAGTGTGTTTGGGGCCAATTTGATTAGCTTCTAGAACACTGAAAGGATAGCAGCAGGAGTTTGAGATACTATGGGTGGAACAACCAGGCAGCTGGAAATGTGCAGTTAGACACAGGAACCCCACATCTGTACTAGCAGAGTCTAAAGGCCAGGATTAGATAGGTACTTAGATCTTTAGGCAGGGGATCCACATGTCTGGTTACAGCTATATGGGTTCCATGAAACATGCAGTGAGGGGAGAAAGAAAGGTAAACTTACATTTTGGGGGCAGATGAAGGGAGAATGGATGAAAGAGCAAGAAGGATTATTCAGATGAATGGGAGAGCCATGAAAACATTGCTATGGAGCTCGAAGGTAAAGAATGCTTCAACAAGTGGAGAGAGATGGTCAAAACAGCCAAATCATAAACAGTGAACCTGGCATGGGGAGGAAAAGGTATGTTTAAGAGCTAGAGTCTTCATCACTGTACTCAACTTTATTACTTTCTACTTTTTCCCGAAAATCATGTATGCATACAGCCACACACATAAACAAACATATTTTTTTCTAGGAAAAAATTATGGCATTAGTAACTCTGGAGTAAACTATAGCTGGAAGTTTTAAGAGAAGTTAGTAGAATACAAACTTTATTGTTTGATTTTTATTTAAAACACAATTAACTTTTTCATATGCAAATTAATTATTCCTTGGTGGGAGTGTGAACTTATTTGTATTTTATTCAACAAGTATTTTTGAGCCTTTCCTATCAAATTGTTGAATAATGCGTAGATGGCTTTACCTGGGAGCTTCGCTTCCTATGGTCGCCATAAAGTTGATGTCTTTGTGATGATGAGTTTTAGTTCTAGACTGTAAGAGTTTTTGTGGTCATGTTATTAAGTGCATATTTATGTGCATTTTTTCTGTTCCAAGATGTTTTCTAAAGGTTTTGAATAATTTTTGGTGTCAGCAAAAGGTGCTTTCGAAGAACAAATCAATTCAAAGTGAACAAAGGAACTGGTTCTCTTGCTTTGCCGTGGTGGCAGTCTAGCGGGTGAGCAAGCAAGGATACTTCTTTCAAGTATTTGAAACAATTATGGAAATCTTATTCTTAATTGTATCCTCTAAAGAACAGAGGCAAGAAAGACAATAAGCTTTAGATAGAGAATTAAAAAACAGCTTCAGCATGTGTTCCAACTGTTAGGCCAAAAGGGAGTAAGAAAGCCATGTTGAAGGGGACCCAGTAAAGCTACCCTTGAGACTGACTTACTAACTTATTTGTATGTATTTTTTTTGTAGACATATGTATTTCTTCTGATACTTCCCTAACTCATCACTGTAGCCTTTTTCCTATATGTATGAACACTTTTCTCCTACAAAATAGGAATCTTGCTGCTTATATTATTTAGTAACCTGTATTCATTCTTCTAAGACATGTATTTTTTATTCTGACATGGTATTCTATTCTATGGAAAATATCAACATATATTTAAGCACTCTCTTATTTTGGACATTTTGGATGCATGCAGATTTTTATCATTTTCAATAATGTTTTTTTGAGTATACTTGCACATAGCCTTTGGAATGCTATGATTTATTGAAAATGAATTTTTGGAAGCTTTATCAATTGATGTCACAAGCAAGGAAAGAAAAGTCAAATGCCTCTAGGAGCCAGGATGGAAGACTGAATGAGGGGAGTGGGTGTGGCATAAAGTATGCAGTGACAGGGACTTTGTGAAACTGGAGAGAACACGGCTTGTCTGAAGAGAGCAGAGCTACTCAGTTCCAGATATTGGTGCTATGTGTGGATATTGATCTAACGTTGTCAGATCTCTAATTTTTCAAGAGAAGCTGGAAAAATTTGAATTTTTTTTTGTGCAATCTCTTTATCTTGAAAGGCTGATTCAAATTATTTTAAAATACTCTCTGGACCCAAAAAACATTTTAAAAAATTATATCTGCTAGTTAGAAGCAGCACATAGGCTACTGGTTTGTAAATTTGTAATTAAAGAAAAGGAAACATGGTGTTTGGGAAAACATTTCTAGGTGGTGACTTAAGCAAATAAAGTTTTGCTTTAAGTTTTCCATGTAACAAGGGTTGCGATGTGGAGAAACTGAACCTTAATGTGAAAATCTTGGAAGACAGGTAAATACTACTCCCCACTTAACACCCATGAAGGATTAATTAGAAGAAGCTTCTGAAATATTTTGAATTTCTCAAGGAAACATGCTTTAATTATATAAAAGTCTAACCCAGTGCACTGTATGATGACATCTAATGATAATTTCCCTTCATTTTCCATCTGAACAAACATTTCCCATTAACATCCACCTGCACTACTTCCTTTCGTAAAGAGGAGGTGGTATTTGGCTATGTTCTGGTTCTGATTCATGAGAAATCAGCCCAAGCCCAACATTTCTGTTCTTAACAGATTTTGGTTTTTAAATCTGTAGAACACAATGTTTCCCTGGGCTGAGTTCTAGCATGCCAAGTTTTGGCTGGCCACAGACTTTGACATCTGAGTGAAAAATCTTTCAACAATGGCATTTAAACTGAGGAATCAACAGACCTTTAATTATAACACTGCTTATAATTCCCTCCCTCTCTTATCATGATGTTCAAATTGCCTCAAATCACAAACTGCATGGACAGCATGTTATTTCATTTGCCATTGGAAATATCATAATTTGGAAACTTGGTGGCTTGAGAGTGTATATTAATTTTTAAAAAATCAATATTACTTTATTCACCATAAATTAAAGAAGCATATGGAACGAAGGTCAAAATTACTGATTCATTAGAAATAAGAAACAAAAAACACTCAGCATATAATTTCTCAATTTATCTAAAATACTCAAGATTTATTTAGATAAAAACAATATTTGTACTTAGAAATTAAGCATTAAATATATTGAAATAGGGAGTCTCTTTTTAGTGAAGTTTCACTAAGTGCCTTCGTATTTCTCCATAAAACGTCAGGTGATCATTTCTCATGGCTTTTTTTTTTTATGGCACAGCCTTAGATTACCCTATATTTCCCTTACATAATAACAAAAGATACTCCTGTTTGCTAAAGTACATTAGGAATCCTTTGAAAGCTTCCTTTTAAGAAATCAATGTTGAAAAAGTACTTAATTTATATCCAACTTGCCTACCTGAATACTCTTGTTGGACAAACTAGGGTTAAAAATATGAATGTGGAAAATATTTATTTCCATGTTCTATAGTAGTTAGTTTTTTGTTTGCTTTTACATACAGAGCTTGGTGATATGTGGAAGGCAGGCATAATTTCAATTCCTTTTTCATTCTGAAGAGAAATCTGGCTATAGGTTTCCAGGAAATATATTTACTTAGACTAAACAACATGTCAGACATTTATACGTAATTTCTAACCTTCAATAATATGTCTGGAAGGTGGGTTTCATTAATCTGTTACTGATAAGGAAACTGAGATTCTGATAAATTAAATAATTTGACCAATGCAGTTAAGCTAGAGTCTTTTTGTCCATGGAATTTAAGTGGTAGAGTTCGCATGCCAAAAGTCTCCAAGTCCCCAAAGTCTCTGCTTTCTCCTTTAGGAGGCAAAAATACCTCCTTAAAATGCAAAGAACTTTTCCTTGTATAATTGACCTTGCTTTCTTAATACAATGGTTTATCAAAGAGATCATATTCTTAATTATATTTAGCACTACCTTGTGACTCTGAAATTCATTTTTATCTAGTATATAGAATTCACACTTAAGAATAGTTACAGTAGCCATAAGTCTCTGATTTCCTGGAACAGACCTGGTTTCAAATCCTACCTTTTATTATTCACATACATATGCTTATATTTATAAAATTATGTCCTAAATCTTTAATCAGAAAATATGTAGTCTCTGACATTATCTACTTTGGGTATAAAATATAGCTGAAAAGGTCACATCCAGGAAACGTGTCCTGAACAGAGCACGGCACTCAAGAATTAGGTTCTCCAAGGTAGAATCAGTACAGGGAATCCAAATCAAAGTTGATGAGGGGAACAGAAACAATAGATAATATTAACAATAATAACTATATGTATTAAACTCTTAATGAAATGTTCCTGATCCTATTTATATATCATTTTTAATCTTTATAATACTCATATTTTACATATGAAAAAACTGAGGCCTAGAGAAAATAAATACCCAGCCCAAGGTCACCTGCCTAGTAGGTGACATCTGACTCCAGAACTTATACTTCAACGACTTTACTAAACTATGTCCCAGAGTATGAGAACAAAATGTAAAGAGGTAAATTCAAAGAGCAGTATTAAGATTATAAATATAAGATGCAGCCAAGACTTAGGAATTGGAGTGGGAACAGATTAGGAACCAAGGTGGTGGGTCTAGCATGCTGAAGCCAGCATGTGTCTGATACACAGGGTGTCACATTGCACTGAAACTATAGCTGCAGCAGGGATGTAGAACTTCTTAAGAGAGAGAGGGAGAGAAAATACGTAGGTCTGTTTGGCTGATTTCATGTTTTTCTCTTTTACAAATGTAAATATAACTGTGTGTTGGGGGCTGGGGGCAAAGAGGATGCATCTGAGGGCCCTACTCAAAAATGTCTTTCTTCACATGTCATTAACTGAGGGGGAATAAAAACCCAGTTGTCTAACAAGATATTTTTTAAAACACAAATTTCTCCAAGAGAGTTAAACCTCATTCACACCTTGGAGTAAATTACTTTAATAAGGTTACCAGACCACCTAACTGAGTGTAATTAAATCAAGAAGCCACAGTTTGAATGGGGAAAGGAAACCATGGAACGGATGTGTGGGAGAAGGGCATGGGTGGTGCCACAAAGGAGGATGAGAGAAGGATTTTCCTAGGGCAATGGGAGGGCGCAAAGGAGAATTCTGTGAAAAGGCTGTTCAGGACTAAATAAATGTAAAGTACGAACATCATCATTATCATTAGTACCACTCTGCACTTATGCTTAGAATTTTGGTAGTAGCCAGCGTGCAATCAAAATCACTACAATTGGTTGCCAATTTCTGATTTAAAAGCTGAGCAGAATTCCCTACTTAGAGTAACTCCTCAATAAAGGCTTGTTGAACAAATGGGATGTCAAAATCTGGAAGTTGGAAACTCTCAGATTTTTCCAAATTCCAACATGTTTCTATAGTCTAGGTTAATCCAGTCCAACCTGTCAAATACAGCAAACTGTGGACTCAGTGGGAGGAAGGGAGAAGGAGAATATAGAAAGTGAAGACAGAATTGGGACCTCAGTCCTCTCCTTCTTCCATCCCATGTGGCCCACCGCAGCACGCCCTAGACCCTGCGGGGGGCCTTCGGTATGTATGTCCTGTGAAAGCTGAGGCAATGCTGTAAAAACGAGAGTTATGTGAAAGCTAAAGTATGAAGCATATGATGGAAACCAAACCAAAGAGGGCATGTTAAAGATGAGCCCATCAAAGAAAGAGTTCATCTGCTCCACTGGAATCTCAAGTGGCTCTTTTATTCCACCTTAGACCTGTGCTGGGTCTGCACAGAGATACTTAAGAAATGTTGATATGATATATACAATCTGACAGGTACAATCAGAAGCAGCACAAGGACCACAAGCCTTGAACAGCCAGAGCACTGAAACCCATTGCAGAGCACAGGCACACTGGAACGTGGGTATGTGGGGAGTCCCCACGTGTGGCTGGAGAAGAGCACACCGCATGTCTCATCCATCCTGCCTTTTTCCCTTCCATGCCAAACCCTCCACATATCTTTCCCATCTCGTAACGTCACAGGAGATTTCTAAGTTATAGTGGTTTTCAAATACTTTAAATACATATAGTCCCTCCTAACCTAAGGGAGAGAGGGGAGTGTTTTGTTGATGAACTGAATTTGACAGTAAAATTTTGTTTTGAATATGTTTTCTCACTTGTAAGTTGTGAACAAAAGGTACATTTTGTCTAAATATTGATAGAGTTTAGCAGATAAGAGCTGGAATGAACCTAAGAGGCTAGGAAGCTCCGTGGTTTCCAAATCAGGCTGTGTATCAGAAGCACACAGGGAGATTTAAAAATACAGATTCTTCAATCTTGACCCCTCCCTCTGCCCCCAGTGATCCTGATTCAATGTCAGTTTTGGCTGCTTCCATCCAGGTATGGTACCAGGGAACTTAATTAACCTCTTCGTTTATCTGCTGAGGAATCTGAGACCCAGAGAGGTAAGAGGTACAGTGATTTCTCTAAGGCCACACAGAAATATATTTTATGTGAAGATTAAGACTAAGGATAATGTGAAATTGACCCCATTAGCTATATTCCTAATTACTTCATTATTTTAGAATATATTTTATGTTTGTCTATATTAATATAAAGCAATACTTCACTTATCTGCAAGCCACTTATGTGGCTTTTCAATATGGTTAAGAACAGAAAGAAAGTGAAAAAGACCTGCAAGCAGCCAAAACGCGTATCAAATAGACCACACATAAATCCCTCAAGTCTCTTTAACAAGCCCTGCCTCTTGCTTCTCTGTCCAGGGAGACAGGGATGACTCACAGACTTCATCTCCAAGGCTCGCCTTTCTGCTGCGCTGTAGTCTCAGGTCTCCGAAAGCCTAGTGGACCTCTCACGGATATCCTGTCAGCATCTTCACTCAGTGTGTTCAAAATTAAACTCCTGCTTCCCTCTCTCAGATCTGCCACTGCTCTGCTGCCCTCTGTTTCTGTTTATGACTCCACTCAGGTTCAAAATCATAGAGATGTCTTTGGTGCCTTCCTCTCCACGTTCCCCAAATATAATGGATTAATTCTTCTTCTGCCATATCTCATAAATCAGTTCGCTATCCCTGCTCACTCCCTCTGCCTCTGCCCTACTTTGGGCCCTTGTTGTTTTATACTTGGGCTATTGTAATAGTCTCCCCTACCTGATCTTGCGTCCTCCGGTCTCTCCTTACTCCAATCCGTTTTACTCACTGTTGCCAGATTAATCTTCCTAAGACACAGCTCTGGTTATGTTACTCTCCCACTGAAAACTTTCAATAGCTCCCCACTGACTACTGAATAAAGTCCAAATTCCTTGCTCAGGTAATAAAGTCCTTTCACTTTCTGGTCCCAATCTACTTGTACTACTTTATTTCCCACTACTCAACTTCATAAACTTCATGTGCAAGTTAAACTCAACTATTTCTTTGCAGATTCCCTACCTTTTGATTCTACCATATTTTGCTGATGGTTTCAGAAATTTTCTTTCCTTCTATCTTTGTATGCTCAAATCCTCCATGCTTTTCAAGGCTCAAATCTAGTGTCACCTCTTCTGATGAAGCCCTTAGCCCTCCTCTGAACTCCATGAATGCTTTATCTGCACTAATTTTATAGAGCATATCACTTTCTACTATGGATCCTAGCACAGTAGGCACATGTCTCAGCTCTGTTGCTAGATTAGACCTTCTTTGAGGGCAAGATTTGTATGTCATCTGTGTATCCTCTCTAGTGCTAAGTATAAAAGTATACTACTCGCAAATATTTCTGAAGTGAATGGGTTCATGCAGGAATTTATACAAAATCTAAACATGGTTTTATGTTTTCCTGTCTAAAGAAGATTAGAAGTAGTGCATCAGAGAAGGAATGAGGATCTTAGAGGCTTGCATAACAAGGAGCAACTTGATAGCTAAAGAAGAGAAATAAAAACTATAAAAAGAAAACATGAGAAGTGAAAACATTACAGCAGTCTGGGGGTAAATAAGCACAGAAGCAAATAATCTTGTAGTATAAGGACCAAATGGTTAATTCCACAGCTTGAAAACCATAAAACAGCATTCAAACATACAGCATTATTTTCATACTTCCACTCCCTCATTAGTAAAAACATAACAAAACTGTAAGTTCAAGATAAAAACCCTGAATCATTTAGAAAAGTTTGAATTGTGGTAGGTATATTCTAAAAACATTGGATATATATATAAATTTAAGATGTTATACATCAAAACAATATTAACAAAATAAAAAAGTCTTTTGATAATTAAGAAGAGAAAAAATTCTGCTATGTGGGATATTCTATTACATAAACCTTATTTCCATAATGAAGTTAGGTAAATAAACTCTCTCTTTATACATGAATACACTGATATATTTTTCTGAATATTAGGGAAATATTAATTTTTCTCTAATAAAATATGCCCATGATACACAATTTAGAAAATATAGGAAAGTAGTAAGGAAAAAAAATCTAAAAAATCCTAGATTTCCAAAATTCACAATCTATTATTTTTAGAAAATGGTTGTGATTATACCATATGTATGATTATATATGTTGCCATTTAATTTAATAGGTAGCATAAATAGTTCACGCTATTATAAGTTATTCATAAACGTTTTAATGGCTCAAATATTCTATCTAATGGATATGTCATACTATACTTAACCTGCCTCCTAGGGTTGAATGTCTAGCTTATTTCCGGTTTTATAATATAAAAATGTCTAACAAGATTTGCCGTGAGCTGATAACTGTTGAAGCAGACAGAGTGAGGAAACTCATGAGGGTTCTTTCTATTTTGTATGTTTGGAATATCTACAACAAAGAGGCAAAAAAAGTATATCTATGTGTCTTAGTTTGTTTTGTGTTGCTATAATAGAATACCACACATTGGGTAATTTATAAAGAAAAGAAATTTATTTCTTACAGTTCTAGAGTTTGGGAAGTCCAAAATCAAAGTGCTGACATCTAGCGAGGGCCTTATTTCTGGGTTGTCAAAAGGCAGAAGGCAGAAGGCAGAAGGGCAAAAGAATATGAGAACCAGAGAGCAAGAATGGGCCAAACTTGCTTTTATAACAAACCTACTTTCAGGATAACTAACCCACGCCTGCAATGATGACATTAATCCATTTGTGAGGGCAGAGCCCTCATGACCTAATCACCCATCACTGGGCCCTACCTCTCAACACTGTTGCACTGAGGAGTAAGTTTCAAACACATGAACTTTGGGGGACACATTCAAACTATAGCACTATGATAAACATCTTGCTTACAATGGTTTTTGTTTACTTGCAATTATTTTCTTAGGTTAGAGTTTAGAACTAGACTGCCTGGTACAAAGTCTGACCCCGTATTACATGATTATCTAACTGTGGGCAAGCTGCTGATGCTTTCTCAGCTTCAGTTCTCTCCCTTGAAAAATAGATATAATAATAACTTATAGGGCTGTTGTAAGGATTATAGCAAATGATGTGCATCAAGTCACTTCCTCAGTGCCTAGGACAGTGTTAGTGGGCAATAAATGTTACCCTAAAAAACAAAATACTGGTTTCATAATTATGTTATGGTTATAAAGAAAACATCACATAGAAACTGAAAAATATGCCAGAAATAAGATACTTAAGTGTGCATCATCTTCATCTCCAGGCTAAGCACTTATTCCAAAGATTCTGCCCATGCTAAAATAATTTAGATCCATAACTGCCATTATGTAGCATCTTCTCTGTGTCCTACACTGGCCTAAACGTTTCACATGTATTATCACATTTAATCATCACAAGAGTTCTTTAAACAAGTACTATTACTATTTTTATTTTATGGCTAAAGAAACTGAGACTTAAAGATGACCTAACTTGCCCCAAAGGAAACAGGAATAGGCAGGGCATGTTTTCAAACACAAGTCTGAGCTACTGGAAATGACCTTTCTACCTTCACTCTTTTGCATAAACTTTTGTGTTTCTAATCTTTATCCCTCAGAGGCAGATTTGAATTCTGGACAAAATTTTGGCCCAATTTTGGATGTTTAACTGGATCTCTGGCTGAAGTATATTTTTTCTTCCTTTCACTTTAATCAGCATTATTTATTTTAAAATTTTTATTCTAGAAAATTCTTTTAGAGAAGAAACAGGGGTACTTTATAAAAACCTGCCCTTTGGTAATGTGTATTTCATCATACAGTAAGATTAGTATCTATCTTTATTGTAAACAATGATTTCCCATTGGTTTGATTATCTTATGCCCCCTGCAAAACAATCTATTGTCAAGCATACACATACACAAACACATATATATACTCTTTAGAAAAACTTTAAAGTGGTCCATATTTACATATTTCACTTTAAATACATGATCTGTAAGTGTGTATCCATGTGTGTGAGAGTAAGACACAAACCCTCAAAGTCTGAAAGTTGGAAGAATGCTGTGAAAGTCAGAAGAAGGCAGTTTTCTATAAACCGTATGAAGAATTAAGTCACAGAAGGTCACAATTAAAAAAAAATAGCCCGATGGCTAATTAAGTCTTTTATTCTGGATTTGGGGAGGCTACTTCTGTGCAACATACTTTAGACCAATGCACTCAAGAAACAGCAAAGGGGGTTCTGCAATTCCTCTGCCTCAGACGGTACATTTATGCATCTGTATTATAAAAAATGTGCCAGCTCTAGCAAGCTCACAGTACTGAGCAAAGTGCTATAGTTACAGCTGGGAATTTGTCTTTCAGGGCTGGCTCTATTTACTGTTTTTTTTTCCTGGTCTGTTCTTCCCTGGGGGGCCATGGTGGGGTGTTTTTTAAAGAGTGGAGGATGAAGGAAGGAGTTTTTGTGAGTTCTATTTTGGATTTTGGTGAATAGGGAAGCAGGGAATTTGCTAGCCTGTTACTCAGTTATACTGAAACATGATGCAAACTGACTCAATTTGGAGCACAGAAGGTGCTGAAAAAATTTTCTAAGGAGGGCTTGAAATATCTAAGCCTGTCTTCAAGGAAGGACTTGCAAAAAATCACCATGTAAATAATAAAAGTATATTGTTATCTCTTTTTCATCCATGAACCCTATGTTACTACCCAGGCTATTACACTCTTAAAAGTAGCAAGTACGATATTTAAAAAATTACTTTGTGTATTTTATCTCTAGTAGAGTATTAAAAGGAACAGACACACACATACACACGTCTTCTTTACTAAGTCACTCCTGCATATATATACTGTTAGGAGCATGGGCTGTAAATGTTTGAACAAGCTGTATTTCCATATTTGTATTGTCCAATCTCTTTTCTGATGTTCCTGAATATGTTCCTGAATATGAATATGCCTGAATATTCTTATGTTTCTTATGTTCAGTATAAACATGCAATTGCATGGATGTGGCTACATGTGTTTCTAGTTCCATACTATCTTGAAAATAGTTCGGCTTTCTAGAGACACAGCCACATAATTTTGTTTTGATTTGAAAAACTGCTCAGCAAATGCATGCAGGTCATAATGGCAGGCAACAGACCATTTATTGAAGTGCTGAAACAAATAGAAAACAAAGTCCAGGACACCATCACAGAGCAGCACTTCCCCTGTGAGACAGTCTCGGCTAAGTAAGGATTGAGTAAGACAATAATAAAACAAATACCCATAGGCTTTTCAAACAGTAACAACCAGCTCATGGTTAGCAGCGTTTCTAGACCTTGACGGTACAATGATGTTCTCAACCTTTGCTTTCAGACACTGGCTCAGTGGTTAAGTAGCCTTTATCTTTCCCCCCTAATTTTTGTTGAAGATGCTCTTGAAATTATATTTGTTCCTAACAAAGCATATGTATATCGTGGCATCACTCTTAAAACTAACAATTGGGTTTAGCTTTATTAAGAAAGAAAATTACAACAACCTTTCATGCTGAGTTTTCTCATGCTAGTTCTCAGCACAGAAGTGATTTTTTTTTAAGTTGTATCAAGCCTAGCAAGGTTTAAGTTTTCCCAGCAAGGAGAAAGTGTTTTTCAGCTGTTAAATATTTCAGATGCTTTTTTTGAATTTGGATAAAACTCAAAAACATGTTTGTTTTAAAATGTAAACCTTTTTATGTACAGAGGTTTGCATATAGAGAAATGCTATTACTATGTTTAAGATACTTGCTTTTGAAATAAGGAAGTCGCGGGCATTTAAATATAACAAACTGCATGTTGCTTTATGAACATCTTATTAAGCACTAACGTAAATATGATGCTCTGGATGATCACTGATGCACACGTTTGCTGATAGGATCACTTATAACACTGCTCGTGGATGTATTTCCATATGACAGCAAAAGGTGGTCAGGTTTGAACTGAAGAACATTCTTATAGTCAGGTAATACGCTTTTTAAAGATCTTTCACTTCAGTTGCAAGATATTTCTTTGCCCTAAACCTGCTTCATCCCTCAGTTTGTTGACTGGGTCAAAACTGATATAACACATCACATTTCAAACACAAAAATGATGAAGAAACACATGAAGGTATCAGCAGAGAAGTAGAGATGATGGTAAGTCATCAGAAGACCTGTCATTTTTTAAAACAGTTCAATGACTTGTATTGTTTTCTGTAATATAATCATTTTCCATTTTGTAAACAATGGAGAGAAGAACAATTAGTTTTATTTCTTAAATGATTAGATTATAAAAGGCAAGGTTAGGCAAGGCAAAGTATTATTTCTAGAATTTGATAAATGAGGTTATTTGCAAATCAATAGTCTTGTTTCTCTGTTTAAAAAATAGCAAAATACAGTATTCCGAGGAAAATTCTGACAGATCAAAGTATTCAATGGTAATCTGAAATTTGTTTCGTTTTAGAAGTTTGGTCAATTTGGAGATAATGTATTTTAGATGGCATAAGTGTATTTTTCTTGTGGACAGCACATTCTATAAGACTGAGTGCCTTGAGATCTAAGTCTTTAGTTCAAGACTGAAATCTAGAAATAGCCCCGTCAAATCTACAAAAGGACACATTTGAAGGAACTCATTTCCTGCAAGCAGCTGATGCTACTCATCAGAGCTGAAACTCAAACCACACCCATCCTATCACTGTAGTGCTGTCCCATTTACTAATCCAAAGGATGATAAGCTCCAAAAGATCAGTTATGGTTTTATTAATTGATAAGGAATGTATAGGCTTCTCTTGAAAATCAGTGTATTGGGAGGGATATAGAAAGACAACAGAGGAAAGATCCCTACTCTGTCTGCTTGCTAAATCCCTATTCATCCCTGAAGACTCAGATCAAATATCACCTGTCTGTTAGGCCATCTCTGAGAAGCCCTACCATGCAGGCAAGTACCGAACTTCTCCATATGCATCTCCAGCCTGCAGTGCATCCTTTAACGTGATCTGTTTCACAATGCATTGCAGACATCCACGTTATGTGTCCATCCTTCCCAAAATTCAGTGGGCTCTCTTGGAGGAAGGATTGTGTTTTTGCTGCCCCTATGCTAGAAGGACAATGGGAAGAGATGGTGTTATGGAAGCCCAGAGGCCAAGGTCACCCAGGGAAGCTGGATTCACAGCAGGTTTGTTCAGAGGGAGTAGACTGCAAAGGAAATACAGCTGGTGGTGATGCAAAGAAAGGTCAGGGAAAACCCTGGCCTCTTCCTTCTATAGACCCTCTAATCACTCACAAATGCCTCACAAGCACCAAACCCAACTTGGAGTCCAACTGACATGGGTCAGGCACTCTGGTAGAGCAAGGGGAGGGTGAGGCATGGGTTTGTGGCCAAACACATCCATGATGTGGGAGCAGGAAGATGTCCATGGGCCATATCTAGGACTAAGACAGCATCACAGGTTGTCATGCATGTCCCAGCATGCCCCAGAAGGGCCCAGAGCAAGGAAGACATGAAAAGTGAGCTTGAAGATTTGAAGGGCTTTTGGAGTTAGGGCAAGGAAGACACATCAGTGATCTACCTTGACAGGAAACTAAAGATCAGCGAGGCCCTCAGACATCTCAGTGAATTTGAGGTTAGACAGAAGACAAAATTGAGTAGCCAGACACTGACCCCACTGTAATGAGCTGACTACACGTAACTGTTCCCCACTCCTACTCTCACACTGCATTTGGATGACTCTCCAAGGAAGGAGGGGGGAGACCACCTAGCAGAATGGAGGCTATATCTAAGTTCACTCAGGGATAAAGGAAAGATGGTCGGCCATTTTTAATGGGTCTACTCACTCTCTTCAATTTAAAGCAAATTGTAGACCTGCTGAATGGGGGAAGATATTATCTTAATGTACACACTTTTTTGTTTTTTCAGAGGGAGGGTTTTAAAGATTTTTATTCATGACTCACAGTAGGAAGTACATTTTATATTGTGATCCAGTGATTGTTTACATATGTATAATACATACATGGATGTATGTGTACGTGTGTGTATGTTTGTGGTTCCAGAGTCAGAAGGTAACTGATCTATCCAAATTGCAAATCTTAAGATTCTTTATAATTTTATGAGTAGTTTACTGTTTGGAAAGTTAGAGATCAAAGTCTAGAAATCCAGCAGACTCCTAACTTTTAATCAGGAACTTTCCAAAATTAAGAACAGTTCCTGATCTTCTAGTTCAGTTTTTGAAATGCCAACACAATTCATTCTTTACCTTATTCATTTATAATTTATTCACTCTCCAAACACTTATTGGGAGCCTACTATATGCCTTACATTATATACCTGCAACAGCACATAGCTAGGCCAATTACTTCATAATTGCTTTAGGATTTATGGCAGTGTTGGTCAGATGGTTCTATCTAGCCCAAGAGCCTTGATAACATCTCTTTTAACCTCTTACTGTGGTTGTGCTATAAAACCATGCCTATTTTTATTGACTTTTCATATTTAACATTAAGATGTTCTGAGTACAGCCATGAGATTTTAATAAATCAGACTATTTGAAAATAATTTTCCCATAATGAGGTCTTCCTCACAGCTTTCATGATACACAGAATATTTACACAAATTTTCTCTTACTCCAGATATGTGGAAAACTAGCTATTACCTACTTTACAGTGACTTTGAAAGTAAATGAGCTAAAGCATGTGAAGTTCTAAGAAGCAGCGTAAATAAAACAGCACACTAGCTCCATCAGAGATAGCCTGGCTGCTCCCCTCTTGGTAAGGACAGTATATGTATGGCCAGAAGAAGACAGGTCATAAGTATCTATTACTAGATCTTCCCTAGGCGGGTGTGTCCTATTCCAGTAGAAAGTGTTATATAAGTATATGGCTGGAACCCAATTCAATTATTTACATGGCTCTTCCAGATAATGGTTAAGACTGCAGACCAGAGACACAGAAAATACAGAAGACTGAATGATACGTGAGCGGGTGAGAACATGAGCCTCTTTCCTCACCATGTAGGTCATGGGTCAAGGTTACAGACTTAATATTAATAGTAGGAGTTACTACTGTCTAAGAGTAAAATGTTTTGAGGTGTTTAGGAGAATTTTAAATGACTTAACATTTTTAATTTGGGAATTATGATTTGGGCATTAAAATATTAAAACTGGGCATTGTTTCGTAAATATAATTACAGCCCACCTTTTCAAAACACCTCTTTAGTAACTCTTTGAATTGTTCTGGGTACATTTATCTGCATAAAGTTATTCCAACTTCCAAAGCTTCTTACTCTCTGCACAAATGACAGATTGGCACATACACATTGGCACAGGGAAAGAAGTAACTGCTAAGGTCACAGAAGTGGGGATGTTGCACCCTTTAAGCACTGGAGGCCAAAGGTACCAGAATCATGGGCAGACAGTTTAAAATTGTCCCTTCTTATGTTTGTGCATTGTTTCTATATGAAAAATTACATTTCTCTGAGAGTATATGTGTAAATATGCATCTGCTAGTGTTTTGGCAACTCTAAGTTACCTAAATTAGTTTTGATCAACACTGTCGGATTTTTAAACCCACCAACGTAATAAAAGCAAGTTTAAAAAAACACAAACAAACCCTACAGTACATTGTGTGCTCTTCTGTTCCAAGCCTCGGCTTCAAGACAAAAGGAGAGCGAGACTTTGTCATTCGCTAGCTGTTAATAATCAAGAGAAGATCTGCCAGACAAGCTCTTCGAGGGCTCTGTCTGTCTGGACCAGGTATATACTGAAATACACAAAGGGCTTTGCAGGGGGAGAAAAACGAGTGTTCATGGACAATGATGCAGCTTTCTTAATTAAGATTTTCATTACTGATACATACATTAAGTTCTGCAACTGCAAGAGCCAAAGCACTGTCATGTGCAGGTAGATGTCCCTGATTCCATCTTCAGGCAGTAAAGCTAAAACATATTAAATGTGCACCCAGCAAATGTTGTGGGAGCCAGGAGAGCTCCAGAAATATTTCTGTTGGAATGCAGAGGCCCCATTATAGGCAGATTTGTAATGCACCTACAATAGGCAGGAGAAAAGCTCATATCAATAGACTGTGTGTGTGTGTGTGTGTGTGTGCGCGTGTGTGTGTGCGTGCACGCATATGTGGGTGCATGTATGTTTGCGTATGGGATTGATTTGAGGTCCTGGACCACAGGCAAAGGTAGTTGTAGCTGACCTAGGTATAATAACCATATAATAATATGAATAACTCAGGCCTTAAAAGAAACTTTGATCTTTTAAATTTGTCAATGCCTATTGCTGAGGAATGAAATAAAGGACTGATCTGGGGTAGCTTTTGGAAGATGGTAAAGTCTCTTGGATATAGCTGGCCCTGAATCTTCCCTTCCTGGGGTCACTCAGACTATTTTCCCTGGATCCACAGGCTGGGCTGCAAGTCAATGTGGTCTGCCAAAGGGTATACTGTTCCCATGAAATAATCCAACTGTGGTATGGAGAAATCTTTCTTCTTAGACCAAGTTATTTCTACAAAAATAATTTTGCTAAGAGTTGAGAGGAAACTAAACCCCTACACAATCCTAGCAATGTCTGAATGTCTAGAGTGCATGTTTTTGATTCTATCTTAACTAAAGCCTAACTCATTTTAGGGTGGCTGGCACAGTTAAGGTGCACACAGCTCCCAGTTGTTTTTCTGGCTTCTATTTGCATCCTTTCCTATTTCCAAGTCTGTATTCATTTTAGGGGGTTACCCATAGAGAGCTCCTAACTCTTTTCTAAAGAACAGCTCAATCTCTTGGTTGTTATTTGAGTAGAGGTGAGAAGAGATGCTGAACTTAATGAAAGATTAATTTATTATAATAGTAAAAAAATATACATTCATTTATTACTGGGTACTGTGGCCTAATTGTGTTCCCCCAAATTCATATGTTGAAACTTAATTGCCAAGTGATAATTTTAAGACATGGGTCTTTAAGAGATTAAGGTGATCAGGTCATGAGGGCAGAGCCCTCATGAATGGATTAGTGCCCTAGAAAAGAGCTGTAAAGGAGCTACTCCCTCCCATTCTACCTCCTGCCATGTGAGGACACAGCATTCACCACCTCTTCTTGCCCTGTAAGGACACACTTCTAAATCCTTCAGTCTGGTCCTTACAAGCTAGTCAAGCATAGAGAAGAAAAACAATATAAGGTTTCTCTTTTACTTCAAAAAAGGTCATGAGATACATGTTTCTCTTACCCAAAATATAGGGTTAATTTTAAATTAGAGGTGATAATTATTCTCCAAGTCCCCAAAAGACTAGAAATTTACAAAGAGAGACTATTGGTGAGACCCATTTTAGCCTATCAAAGTGTGAGAGATAAGGTGGCCTGTTCTAGATAAACATCTGCAAATGATTCTCTGGGACAAGGGTAAGGTAGGCATGTCTGATCTGTGTTCAACAGCTGTACACACACACCTCCCCCACTTCCTAACCCCCCGCAAAACGCAGCTTTGAACAGGCTACCATGTTTGGGAAGGAAAAGGAAAGAGTGAGAAAGAACATGAGGAAGACATCATACTGTGTCCCCATTTGGCCCCTGAGTATAAACTACGCTGCAGAAGCAGGGATGTAATATGTGAAGTTGTCTAAGCGCATCATTAAGAAAGTGAGACTATTCAGCATTCTGAGCCCTAGGTCCACTGAGCCAGCCTCATGATCTCTGATGGCACTGCGGGTAGCACTAAAGCCTGGCTCATGACCATATACTCACACCTCATGGGGCATCTGACTGTTCAGGTAGAGAACAAGCCATTTACTAAGCCTGGTTTCTAACATTCTCCTTCAATTGGCCCGCAGGGACTTCCATAGAATCTTTAACATGTTTGTTTCTCTTCTGCTTCCTTTCTGGACACTGTCTAAGGATTTAAAGCACACATGACTTTCATATACATAATTTTCTGCCGAAGAGGGGGGAAAATGCCTTGGAGCACATGCCATCCCTCATCATCTGCAAACGAACTCCTTGTGCTGAAGGAATACTGCAATTACCACTCAGAGCAGCTTTGTACAGCCATTCCTGCCCCTCCGAAAGATGTGGAGAACTCCTCCCAGAACCCAGATGATCCCTATCCCCACACACAGGGAAGACGCGCTGTCACAGTTTTTACTGTGGAGGCTGAGGTGGTGCTGTCAGCATGGCATTTCTGCTTCTCTAGTGTCTTTCACTTTCCCTGAAGTTGCTGAAAAATATTCCATTTCATTAAGTATGTAGTAATACACATGGGAGTCAGAGAGAGGCGAAAGATGGAGGACATTGATGACATGGCCTCTAGCACTTTATTTATGAGAACATCCAGAAATCTCTATCTACATCTGGTAGAAGAATAGTGTCAATCCTGCCCTGGAGACATGGATCAGGCAATGTTGCCAGCGTGTATTTTTCCCTTCCTGATAATTTACGTATTCTGGGGTCTGACAGCAGAGCACAGACGATCATTTTTACATTCATGTGAGTGAAGAATTTGCCTGCCCCTCTGGGGGATGGTGATGCCAAATAAACATAAATGTACGCAACCAGGGGAGGTACTTTCCACCCCCCACCCAGAAATGCCACAGGTCCCCTGACTGGTGTCTTGCTTTCCACAACACTCCCTGGGAGCATGGTGAGGGAGGATTTTACATTATAAAAATTAAAATAGCAAAAATAACCTAAATATTTATATCTAAAGCATAGTCGGGTAAATTTGGAGGATATTATGGTGTTGCCATCAGAGCATAAGAAGCAGAGCTTGAGGTGACCTCAAAGGACTTCAGGGAACACTGCCTTGGCAGTAAAGACTAAGACTAAGAAACCAAACACTTGTTGGACTGCTCATTTGTCCTTTCCAAATTCTTATTGTGTCATTTATCTTTTTATTGTTGATTTAAAGCTACTCGTAAAATATTAGAGATATGTCACAAATATTTTTCCCAGTTTAAAAATTTTCTGCCACAGCAATTTTTACTTTCATGTAACAAAATTTAATATATTTTTCTCAAAATTTTAAGGCCTTGATTTTATACCTGGAAAATGCATCCCATACTCCCAATACGAAAATATTCATGGCAAAAATTACAATTGACAATTACAGAAATAGTGAGGATGCAGAGAAACAGAAATTGGCAATCTCTTCTTTGTTGGTAGAGATATAAATTGATACAGTTTTACTGGAAGACAGTTTGGCAATGTATACATTTTACTTTGACAATCCCCCTATTATAAATTTATCCTTAGGAAATAATCAGGTAAGTACATTTTAAAAATGTGTAATACATGTGTGTGCATATAAAGATAGTTATTGTAGCATTGTTAGTAAGGAAAAAAGTTACAAATATCCCAAATGTCCATCAATATGTGATTGAGTCAATAAATTCCCTATATACTGGAGTACAATGTAACTGTCAAAAAGATAATGTAGATCTATATTTATGAACATGGAAAAATGCTTATTACTATGTTAAGTGAAAAGAGCAAATTATAAGACAGCAAGTTACTTTTCCTTTTATCTTGAAAAGAGAAAGACAGAGAGCAAGAAATACAAAGAAGGTGGATAAATAGATATGTATGGAAAAATATTTTCCAAGTATTAATAGTGGTTATCTCCTGGCTGTGAGATTTTGAATTAATTCTACTTTGTTCTTTTTATATACCATCATTGTAACAAATTCAAACAAAACTAAATGTGTACTTTTTAGAACCAATGATTAGAACTTTTACTTTGGGGGACTAAAAAGAGCTTACATAAACCATGCAAGAAGTGCTTATAAATTCCAGTAAGATTTTCATAGTCATTAGCAATTACTAGCTCTCTTAATAGGGTGACATCATTGCCTGACCAATTTCTTGATGGGTGACGTCACTGCCTGCCTCACGTTTCCTTAAGTTTGACAATTTGAGGTGATGCACAGTAGTTATTACCTTAAAGTATTTTAAGTTATAAAAGTTAAAATAGTAAAAATAACCTAAATATTTATATCTAAGGCATAGTTAGGTAATTCTGGGGATGTTATATAATAGAACATTATTCAGACGTTACAGTGATATTTATAAAGAGTATGTAATTACACTAGGAAGTATTTATTACATATAGAGAGTTAAAAAATAGGATACAACCTTACACATGCAAGGTATGCTCAGTTATGTTAAAATCCAGAGAAGAGACTAGAGGGCGATCTAAAATTTTTCAATAATAG
Source organism: Lepilemur ruficaudatus (assembly GCA_963574885.1). Lineage (NCBI taxonomy): Eukaryota > Metazoa > Chordata > Mammalia > Primates > Lepilemuridae > Lepilemur > Lepilemur ruficaudatus. The sequence goes on from CAUYRT010002715.1 coordinate 21,581, forward strand.
TTGTTTCTATGTAGTGGAATTATGGATGTTTTCCCTTACCCTATGCTTTCTTAATATTTTATAATAAGTGTGAATTATAGAATCATGAGAGAAGTAAATATTAAAAAAATACAGCTGCTTTGCTCAACAGCTGCCAAATTTTACCCCAGATGTATCTGCAATTTAGTTTTGAGTCAAATGGTCTTAATGTCATTTCCTAAAGGGAATCTAGCAGAATGGAATGTGCTCAAATAAAGAAAAGCCATCACTGCCACCACGTCTTTCTAACCTACCCTTTTATAAGGCTTAAAATAAATATGAGTAAAAGAACCTACTTCTATTGAAAATTAGGAATTTCCTCCTCCTTCAGCTTCTCTTTGTATCTCTTCTTACATTGCCAGCAGCTGGAATTGAATTAATGTATAGTACCCTGGTATGTTTCCAGGTCTGAAAGCTGTTTTTCGAGGCTGATGGCTAGATCACCGTTAGGGATGGAGGATCATTTATTCGTTTCAAATGGGAGTTCCCTTGAATAACAAATAAGGATGAGGCTGCTACATATGTTCTTCTGTAGTTAATAGGCTTGCTTTCTCTTCTTTCCATCTCTACTTGCTTTCTCCCTCTCTTTTTAAAATAATAACCTTTCTGTAGAGTTAGATACCAGCTCTTAAAATTTAGAGACAATTCACACAGTACCAATACCATACTTCAAGTAGATGATCTAATTGTTCCTAAATGATCGTATTTTAGCAAAATAGTAGGAGAAATCATATTTGTCACTCATATATGTATGATGCATATTAGAGGCTTGACAATAAGGCAGAGAGTAGAAGTTTTTTGAGAAAGCAAAAAGAATGACTGGTCATTGTGAAGACAGAGTTGATGGAAGGAGCAGGCATAAGAAAGAAAAGGAATGACATGGGTCTCCTTGTCTTTTGGCAGAGGTTATTTTGTCATCTGCTCCTGGCCTTTTGGACTAGATGGCAGCCTTGAAATTACCCTAGACTGTGAACTATTTGATGGACGAGATGGTGCCTTGCTCTCCTTTGAATTTTCTGTACCAAACACAGTGCCTGGTACAACGTAGGTGCTCAACAGGTGCTTGGAAAATGTAACAGGGCACTTTCACTGGCTAAGCTAGAACAAACAAACAAACAAGCAAAAAACCCTTAAATTCTTAATCCTAATTCCCTTTCACAAATACTAGGTGAAACACTATCTAACTTTGAACTCAAAAACACACTTCTTTTGATTTTCTACCTTGGTCCCTGAACTGCTAGAGAAAATCACACTACAAGGCAGACAGCTATCAACAGTAACCCACCAGACTCACCTGGGCCTTCCACACGGCCAAGGAGACTCCTACTATGTTTCTATTGTCAACTTGCTGTTCCATATGTTTCAGGAACTATTTCAAACCTCTACTTTCCTCAAACCTCCAACCTGCTTATTCTTAGCAGGACCTTGCCTCTTAGGAACCATGATTTGGGAAACCTCTTAACTTGTCAGCACCAAACCTGCACAGGCTTGCATCTGCCTCTGTCCTTTACTTCTACTTTCTTACAATGATAGAAGAGGTGCCCTCTTTCCATCCTGCACTTATGCTCAGGGTTCCATCTCTCTAGCTTTATCAGCAATTTATACTTCCAATCGTCCTGTTCTCTTTCCCGCACATTGCATCTTTCCTTGCTACTGTATTCTTCCTGTAAGCACACACAGAACGCCAATGTGTTTTCACTTTTTTCAAACCTTCTTTTGACCTCACTCGCTGCCCCACAAGATATTACACTAGCTCATTTTGCTTTTCTTCACAACAAAACTTCTAAAAGTTGCCCACATTTGCTGTCGCTATTTCTTCACCTCTCACTCTCTCCTCATCCCATTACGAAGTTACTGTTTCTACCACCTCAATAAAACAGCTTTTGCTAAGGTCAACAATTACCTCCAAGTTAATACATTCAACGTATATTTGTCAGTCCTTAACTTACTTGACCTCTCAGTAGCACTTCATACCACTTTGTGTACTATCTTTGAAGCACTCTCTTGGAATTTGTGCCTATGTTTTCTGATTTTCCTGCTACCTTCTTACTTGCCTCTTCAGAGGGTATTTTATGGCCTCATTTTTCTCTACCAGCTGATTAAATATTAGGAGCTCTTCAAGTCTCAGTTTGAGCCTTCTTCTCATTCTAATCCTGTCCTTAGGCAATATCATCCACGACAACAGCTTCACTTACCACTCTCTGTTACTACCCTGCACTGGTATCTCCAGCCTTCGTTTTACTTCTGAATTCCAGCTGTATATCTATCTATCTATCTATCTATCTATCTATCTATCTATCTATCTATCTATCTATGTACAAATGCCTATTCAATATGCTCATTTACATCTATCAAAAGCACCTCACATTCAACGTCTCAAAAACAGAACTTACAACCTTCCCTCCACCCCAATCCTCATTTGGTGTTTCATGTAGCTGTGAATGGCATCATCTTCCATATAGTTTTCTAAGTCAAAAACCAGGAGTCATAGTTGCCATTTTCCTCTCCATAATCTCCCACAACCAACCATGAGAAGGTCCTATATATCTTACTTCTAACTTGTCTCTCAGTTCCATTTATTTTTCCTCTATTCCCACTGTCACTACCCTATTCTATCTGTTGTCTAGTCTACTATAATAGCTTCCTTACTGGTTTTCTCATAACCACTTCTGATCCTTCCAAATTATTTACCACAATGAAGATACCTTGATGTATTTTTTAACTTTTAATTTCAAGATAATTATAGATTAACATGTAGTTGTTGTAAGAGACAATACAGAAAGATGCTACTCCCTTTAGTCAGTTTTGTCCAATTTTAACAACTTACATAATTATAGTACACAATCAAGAAATTGTTATAATCCATTGACTTTATTCATATTTCCCCAGTTTTACATGCACTTGTGTGTGTGTATTTTTATGAAATTTTATTGCATGCATAGACTCGTGTGAACACTCCAGAATAGTTCCATGGCAAGGATCTCTTGTGTTACTCTTTCAAAGTAACACTCACCTCCATCTCTACTTCAGCCTCCTAACATTGTCAGCCACAGATATGTTCTCCATCTTTACAGTATTTCATTTCAAAAGTGCTATATAAATAGAACCATGAACATCATGTAATCTTGAGGCTGGCTTTTTCACTCAGTGCAATACATACCCTTATGATTAATCCAAGTCTCTGGGTATGTTAATCGTTTATTCCTTTTTAGTGCTGAGAGGTATTCTATGCTATGGCTGTACCAGTTTCCTTAACCATTCACTCACTGAAGGCAATTTGGGCTGTTTCCAGTTTGGAACTACGATGAATAAAACTGCTATGAACATTGGTGTACAGGTTTTTGTGTGGATATGTTTCCATCTCTCTGGGATAAATGCCCCAAAGTATAACTTTTTTAAACAATGTTGATCATGCCGTACTCTTTCTTAAGTTTGCTTTCCCATTGTCCTTAAGATAAAGATCAAAATCCTTAACATGGCCTACAAAGGGCCTGCCATCATCAGGCCCTACACCTCTCTTCCACTGCAAATTGGGCTGCTGTCTTCTCGTTCTCCATCAGCTGTATTCAGGGCCTCATCCATGCTGTTCCCTCTGCTTGGAACCCTCTTCCACCATCCGACCTCACTTCTTGTTTTTAATCTTCAGATGTCAGCCTAAATGTCACTTCTTCAGGGAACTCCTCCTGAATTTCTGGACTCACTTAGATGTTTTCTCTTATTTTCCCTTAGAGTACCTGTTACTTTTACTTTGTAGTGGTGAGAACTGTTTGTAATCACAAGTTCTGTTGTGTGACCATTTGATTAATATCTGTCTTACATAACTCATACTGTAAGCTCCAGCAGGAGACAGACTGTGTCTGTTTTCCTCATCACTATGTCTTTAGCATTTAGTAAAGACTCATTTTGTGTTTAATGCAATTTGGCTGAGGCTTTTAAGACAGATAGCCCTGAATTCAAATTCTATCTCCACTATTAATAGTTACTAGGTGTTCCTGGAAAAATTACTCAAGCATGCTAACTCTTAGTTTTCTCATCTGTACAATTAGGATTATAACAGCATCTACTTAACAGGGTAGTTTTAAAGGTTAAATCAGACAAATATTAAAAGCATTTAGTTCAGTATATACAGCAAGAGAAACATTCAATAAATGTTATTTTTTATTGTTATTAGTTTACAGATAAGAATTTTTGTATTTTCTTCTTAACTAGGCTTTAGGCCATTATCTTCATTTCTTGCCTGTTCCACCATGTTCTGATTCTGATTATTTTGAGACTCCAAAAAAGAGCCCTTAGTTTAGATCTTGGACAACCCGTACAAGGCTACTGGTTTCAACCCTAGGTATGTCCCCTGAAGCAGATACGAGCCTTGTTTAGCCTCTTGGCTCTGGTTCCATTTTCATCTCACTCAGTACTTCCTCCTCTCGTTTTCCAGCCTGTGGATCTTAGTGTTGGTAAGAATGCCTCTTCCCCACTCCTAGTTTCCAGATGTTTGCTAAACACCCCTTGCTTCTTGCCTCATTCCTTATACTTCCCCATGGAGGCGAATCATCCTGTTGGTAAGACAGCCCTTGGCCCATATTTCTCAGTTAGGTAGAACCAATCTGATCTATCAAAGTTTGTAAGTCTAGGAGTTTGGCCTCTTTGTCCTTCTTTTTCTACTTAGACCAGTATGGTTAGTGACCTGCAAAAGTGTTGCTCCAATGTTTACTCTTGAGAGGGCTTATCCAAGGTTTGACTGAAGGAAAGGGGGTCAGCAAGCCCATTTCTCCTATCACACTAAGCTGTGCCCTTCAACCAACCTTTACAAAAAATTTTGGTTCCCCAGCTATCAGTTCTTTTTCAGTGGGTTTAGAATTTGGGTGAGGAGGAGCCATGCTACATATGGACCCCCTGTAAGATTCTAGCACTTTGGTGTATGCTTTTGTTTGGAATATGATTCTCTTTCTCTTCATATTTTCTTACATTTAGCCATTTTTCAGGATTTATATGAAACTTTCCAGCCTTCAAAGCTCTCTTTCATGAATGAAATCCTATAGTACTTCCTGGACTGTATCATTCCACAGGAACCTAGTCATTTACAGTCTTACATGCATGCAAAACACTCAACAGTCTAACTTCTTTTCCTAATGCAGCCCACGGCTTGTTAGGGATCGGACTGCACAGCAGGAGGTGAGCAGTGGGCAAGCAAGGGAAGCTTCATCTGTATTTACAGCCACTCCCCATCTCTCACATCACTGCCTGAGCTCCGCCTCCTGTCAGATCAGCGGCAGCATTAGATTCTTGTAGGAGCGCAAACCCTACTGTAAACTGTGCATGCGAGGGATCTAGGTTGCTCACTCCTTATGAGAATCTTAATGTCTGATGACCTGAGGTGGAGCTGAGGCAGTGATGTTAGTGTTGGGGAGCAGTGGCAAGTACAGATTATCATTAGCAGAGAGGTCTGACTGCACAGAGACCATAATAAATCAATTGCTTGCAGACTTGTATCAAAACCCTATCGGTGAGTGGCAAGTGACAATGTAATAACAGAAATAAAGTGCACAATAAATGTAATGTGCTTCAATCATCCTCAAACCATCTCCCCTCCCTACCGCTCCAATCCATGGAAAAACTGTCTTCCCAGAAAACTGTGCCTGGTGCCAGAAAGGTCGGGGACTTCTGTCTTACAGAATGAATGTGGTTGAGGCTGGCCTACTGATCAGGCTTTAATTTGAAGTTACAATTGGTATGGCTTAATAGCTGGATGGTTCCTGAAGGGATTGTGGCAGTGGCCAAGGAAAGAAAAAGTCAATATGGGCATGTCCTTGAGGTGTGTATCAGTGCAAGTCTAGATATACGTATAGGTAGTAGAGCTTACCCGTATCTTGTGCTGTGTTTTTACCTTAGTAATACACTCTCTCATTTTCCCTTATGAAAAATAGATGCAACTCATGGTCTGATAGGTAGAAAGGCTAAGAGAAATGTAAGCAAAGAGAGGTAATGTTCCTGGCTGTGGTAGATTGGTCTGCAGAGTATTTTGATTCTCTGAATTAGCTGAGAGATTGAAAAAAATAGCCACTAGTACCACAGGAAAAAAATGAGGAGGAAGGGTCCTGAAAATGGTGTCTGAGCAATCAATGAAAGACAGTGAATATTTTAAAGATCATGGAATTTAATTTATTCAACCTAAATGCATAAAAGTACAGGTGGGGACATTATTTATGCAGGTATATGCAAATCACTTTATAAAATAGGCAAAGCCCTTCTGCTTTTTATAAGTTGCCAAGGTGGTTCCTGATATTTTAAAAGCTATGCACCTTTAATGTAATTTCCTAAGAGTTGGAATCCCTCTGTCGGAATCACAGGCATTGTCAGAGCAAGTTTATTTTTTTTTTCCTTGTCCTCTGGGACAGTTACAAGGCTCTTATAACCGTCACAAAAAGAGTGGTTTCCACAGAGATGTGACTGGAAAAATCCCTTGGAAATTGCTGAGGAGCAAGTCACAGTGTTCAAAGCAGAGAACATAGGCTTTGAAAACATGAACCCATCTGACCTCATGAATTTAGTACAGTGAATTCCTGAGCTCTGAAACATGGGGCCCGGCTGTGCATGCCATATTGGTGCTATAAGACTGGCAGTAGGTTGGCTGTGGCATGGTCTATTTCAAACTCCTTCACAGTGCCCAGTGTTGCATGTTCCCAGATGACATTTGGTTGGCAGAAGCTGGGCCTCCAAAGCTGGCAGTCTGGAATGCAGCCCACTGTGTTTTGACAAACACATAATTGACCATCTGATCACCAGCCTACGTTCTGCACTCAGGTCACTGGGGGACCTGGGCTTTCAATAGGTCCCTACTCCTCATCTTGTTCATCTTCTCAAACCTTTCTCCTGAAAGCAATATAGAGAAGACTTAAATACACCCACGCATATCCTCCCATTTGCAAAAGAGAACATGGTACATGAGACATAAGCTGTTGAAAATTTCCTTTAAATTGTCCTGGCAGCCCAAAGTGAACAAGAGAAAAGCACACTTATGGTGAACTCTAATTCAGAGAGAAGGAATGAATACACTGAATTGTTTCAACACCCGGCTGTGCATAAGTTGCAATTCAGATCAATGGCTTGGAAATTTTGCTTAGAAAAAGGCAGCAATGGGAAAATGATAGGAAATTGGGGGACTGATTGACTTTAGGGGGGTATTATTTAGAAACTGTTTCATTTTCAGGTGGAAGAAGAGACAAGCAGGACACTGAGAATGTCTCCTCTTCATCTGCCTGCTCCTCCCCCACATGCACCACGGGCAGAAGGAGACACAAACCCCTGGAGACCAGTAGGAAGCAGCTAAGAGTGTGGTCAGATTCAAATTGAGGTGTCTTTGGTGAAGCTCCCACAGGGATGTATTTTGTTCTGAAATTTGGCCCCATATAAGGTATCAGCCTTTCTCTTAGAAGACAAAGATTATGCAGTGGTCCAAGATATGCTGGAATTATGCAAATGTTAATGTCTATGTCAACACTACCAAATAGCCTCTCCCTTCCACTCCACCCCCACTGCACTGTTCAGGCCCTTGGTTTTCACCTTTGATCTGATCTCCCTATTCTCAGCCAGGCATCTCTATTATCACCAGTGTTTTCCTAAAACATAAATCTACTTAAAATTCTTCATAGACTCCTTGAGCTGCAGGATCAAGTCCAAACTCCTTTGCATGGCATGGAAGGCCCTCTGTGATCTGCCTCCTGTCTTCTTTCTAGCCCAATCTGTCACACTCCTCTTTCATCCACCATGCTTTAGCCATACGGAACTACTCAGACCTCTGGAGCTGGCTGCTGCTTAATGCCTCCTGATGTTGTAAATGCTCTTGCTTTTTACCTGATTATGATCCCCTTTTATTTCTGCTCTCTCATATCCACCTGGTAAACTGCAATTCATTCGACTCCGAGACCCAGCTTGGGCACATGCCCACATGCAAGTGGGTAAGTCTTTCTCATTCCTCTCGCTACACCTTGTATGTACCTGAATTCCAGTGCCTATCACATGCTATAGCTTTATTCACTTGTTGAAATTACTGCGATTCTTAATGAAAGGAAGCATTTTTTTATTTATCTTATCTTCTTGGTTCCTGGAACCAAGCATGTGACTAGCTTTCCATAAATGTTTGTTGACTGAAAACTAAATAAAGAGCTGTATATGATAATTAATCAAAACTAAGCCAAGCAGTAGTATTAGCTTTTATAGGCATGGTAGGAGCCCATTAGCAATCTAATGAAGGCAGAAGATCCCAGCAGTCAGGCACTTTCTGATCACGAGGGCTGGTAACTGGCTGGGGGACAGTAAGAGTGAGGGATGGATGCTGTGATGGAGGAATGTCTTTTAACAGAGAATGCCACTGAGGCTATAAATTAGCACCCTTTCAACACTTAATTTCTAATACTCAAAGGTACTTTCCTGAGAATAAATCTGAGTCTGAATTTCAGAGGGGCCTAACTTACAAGAACTGGGTTTCCCAATAGGGCAAGTCTGTGCTACCTGCTTCAAGGAAGCATGGCAGGTTATGGAGGGTTCCTCTTTGTTTCTGCTAAACAGTAATGGAATGGAAAACTCCTGGGGGAACATCTGGCAGCTATTCAGTTCCTGTTGAAATCTCAGTCAAATCCAGATCGGGACACTGGACTAAATGCAGTGCCAAGAGGAGAAGGTCGAACAGGCACAGAAGACAGCATCTGTTTAGAGGAAGCCATTGAAGAGGCACTTGGAGTAGAAGTGCTGGGGAGATACTGTTCTGATCTCTTCCCAAGCAACATTTTCCTTTTGATGGGCCTCTGGAGTACCACGCTGGGGCCATCAGCTGTGTCCATGGTGCACTTGAGGACAGCAGGACTGTCACAGGCCCTGTCACCCTGCTGACATAAGGCAGTCTCAGGATTTAGAACAATCCAGGCAAACATGAAGTCTGGCACAGGGGTGGGACAAGGTCATGGGTATACGAATGGACGTATACCCACTGCACATCATTCCCCCAGTCTTATCTCTGGTTTAAAAAATAGGATCTAGAAGCTGTGTGACTGATGGTTGAAGTAGCATAAAATCAGTTTCTCATTTTCCTATGAGCCAGAGACAGCCTTTCAATATTTTTTATCTCAAAGGTTTGCCCCTTGATTTCTAATCAGTGACACAGGTCCTCTGTACTGCTTGTGTCTGAGGCTCGCCCTATAGCGCTGACGTCATAATAGCTGAGCCGTGCGGGCAGGAGTGCACTGTGCTGACTCATCCCGGTGATGTGAGGATTAATGCCTTGTCTAACACAGAGCTATTATGTGAACTGTTTTTACACAAAAGAACTGTAACAAAAATGATTTGCCAGTTGGAGGACTAGAAATACGCAGTGCTAGGTAACTGAGGGGAGGGATGTGGAGGCATAAAGTGGTAACCATAAGCATGCAGGTTGACATCCTCCAGAGCATTAACAGACCCACTCCACCAGCACCGAAAATAGAGAATAACAAGACCTGTCAGGGGCAGGTAGGACCCACCCTTGTTGTATAAACGCATTACACACAGCTCGCGTCTTTGGGGAGTTTAATCAATCTCCTTTTTCTGTCAAATAAACTGTCATGTTAGACTTTAGCCTTAGTATCCTTTGGAGGATTCTGCTCCCCTAAATATATTTGCCACTAGCTTCTAGGAACGTTACTGGAAGCCACACACAAGAAAAAGAGCGATGGGAACCTCCTTTCTGTGCAAATGATTATAACACAAGAAATACCTCAGTGAAGCAAGATGAAATGTCGTGATTAAGGGACAGTGTTCACCAGACAGTGAGAAGCAGCCAGAGGATGCTTATGACTATTTATCACATTAGGAGACTGTCACTACCTGTAGGATCGCTGGGGTGGTATTTTTTACAGTGACTTTGATTATTTGGGTTCGTTGCCCTAGAACCTTTTTCAAGTAGCTTAAAGTAAAATTTAACCGAACTCATTCAGTGCAGCCTTTTTGGGCTTTAAATAATAAATGTTCTCTTTTTTTCGCATCAAATCAAGGGTTTTTCCCCCTCCAAATGCATTCTCATCTTTTCTAAAAAAGAATGGTACCTTCTATAAGCCTTCTGACACATGTGAATCCTAAATTTTTTTTCCTCCTAGATTTCATAATTTGGCACAAAATTTTAGCCTGTTTACTTTTCAGTCTTGTACTTTGTAGTAAAAGGATATTAGAAATTTTGTCAATAAATGGAAGCTCTGATATATGAGTTAAAATGAGAAACTACTGGACCTAGAGATGGGTATAGAACTGAAGAACAAATAATTGCCCAATGATTGACAGTGGAGCAAAAGCCCAACTGTTGCTGGTGTTTGGCTGAGGAAGGTAGGCTATAGTTTAGAAGGGCAGTGATTTTTGCAAACAGCAGCTGTGGCCAAGTAAAGGTACTATATTACAAGTACGGTGGCTGGGCCACTGGTCCTTTCGGCCCCTCATGGATGGCAACTTACCACTACCACAAACAGCATCAATTCCAAACACAAAAGAAGCTAATACATACTAAAGAAATACTAGAAATCACAACAAAGTCAACTAGAAAATAAGCCAGAAAAGACCCAAATTTTCCACATCTGCCACTTTTTTTAAAGGTTAAAAAAAATCACTTTTACTTACATAAAAAGCAGGAGCAGGCCACAGACTGATGGTCAAAGAGCTGAAAATCAAGGAAAAAACAAGGAATTAAAAACAAATCCAATGATACAGTGGGAAGAAGGAAAGCAAATCTAGGTATAGATGGGCTTGGTTGTTCCTAAAGGAGCTCATTTTGTTACCTGGAGCCCCAAAATAAAGGAGACCCAGCTTAATAAAAACTCTCCAAAGTGTGACCCCTGTTATGATGACCAGCGTCGTACTTCCCAGCAGAAGGAATGCCAAGATCCTTGTCAATTTCATTTTGATCTCTACAATGTAGAGTTTTCTAGAGATGTACTACTGTTCAATACACTAGTCACATTTGTCTATTTAAGTTTAAATTCTTTAAAGTTTAATAAAATGGTAAACATTTAGTTCCTCAGTCACTCTAGCCACATTTCAAGTGTGCAGTACTCACAGGTGGCTGCAACTGCCTTATTGGACAGCACAGGTACAGAACGTTTCTATCGCTGCAGAAAGTTCTTCTGGGTAGCACTGACTAGAACAGGTAAAAGCTTTACTATACAGCACATGACTAATTTTAGCTAATTTTGACAAAGGTGATTCAAATCTTGATAAAATCTGGCTCTTTCAAGGGTAAATGTATTATGTCTGAAAAGAGCCTCTGAACAAATTCAACACATCTCTGTGTCGCTAACCTTCAGTGTTGCTGAGAACTTGGCAAAGTCTGCCTTGCTGCCTTGGCTTCCTTCATGATACTGCCTCCTCCACCCCTTGTCACCAGCCTAGAATGTCCCCTCTACGCTGGGAAATAATCGGATAACGTGATTTTAAACTAAAGCATCTATCCCACAAAACACATCTCTAATGATGAAAATTTCAGGTTTGTAGGGACCTGTCCTTAACAGTTTCCCCTTCTATGTTTAAAATCCAATAATTCTCCTTTTCAATCCTTAAATCACATGCCAAATAAATTAATATAGGACTGGTCTTCCCACCAGTGTTTTGATAGCTTCTCTTATAGGAGGATAAAATTGAAGTAATAGCAGAGCCATAAAAAATTAATAAACCAAACAAGGATACTGAGAAAACAAAGCATGTTTCCCCCTCCCCCCTGCTACCACCTCTACCTCACTAAAACATATCAAGGACTTAATATATGCTGATTGAATTCTGTCTCTCTGACACCATGATTTTAACCATGGCCTCACATAAGGCCTCCATAAACATGTAAAACAAACTTTATTAAAGAAGCTCAAGTAGAAGGACCCAATTAAGTAACTTTGCACTGAAAAAAGTTAAAGCAGAAAACTAGCAGTTAAAGAGACCTCCCTTCTCAGAAAGTTTTCTGGACAAATGCAGAATCGTAGACATCACTCCAAAGAAACTATTTCCCCTTTGTGGCCAATGCGAGACTCTGCCCACGCAGGTGCAGGTGTGAAGGATGGTAACAAGAAGAGTTAAGATGAAAATCTGCAGCCTGGATCATAACACATGCTAACACGAGAGGCTGGAGATCTCCAATGCTTTCAGAAGGTTTCGCAAAATGGATGAGTTCAATGAAAATGTTAAGGAAGACAATTAGATTATGTATGATTTGTTGAAAGCACATATAAATCTGAAATATAAAAAAAAGGACTGACTAGTCTTCAAAGACTTTAAAACTCTGTTTTGCTATGTTCTAGTCTTCACTACAGTCCAGAATACTAGACTACTGCACTGAGGCATCTTTTCTTAGTTTTTTTCTGTCCTCCTCCCTCCCTATCTACTTTCCCTTCTTTTCTGCCTCTTCTTCCTCCTCCTTCCCTTCTTTCCTTCCTATCTTCCTGTCTTTCTGTCAGTCTTTCTGTCCCTCACCCTTTTTGAGCTTAGTTTCTTTCCCAACCTTTGGGGAAAAGGAGGAAATAAGAGTAGTGATTTTCTATGAAATATGTTCAATTGTCATTTTTCTGATGACTCTCAATAATATATTATGCTCTTTAAAAACTATACTTACTGTTTATGTTCTCACATCTAAGCATATAACTTTCCTTTCTAAATTTCAAGAAGCATTTATTCATAAAATTAGTCAAAATTAAATTTTTGATGTGATCAGAGAGATCAGTGTACCCAGATTGACTAACACCTCCAAGGTCTGGAAGAAAAGCCATCTTTCCTGGATGTCAAATGACACACAGACTGGCTGTCAATGATAGGAATCCAAGATGGAGAGAAAAACCACAGTGTGTATGTCACAGTCTAAGACAAAGCCAAGTTAAATTGAAGATTTTATTGGGTATAATTGTTTTCCTTATATATTAATGTAAAACAATAATACCGATCCCAAATTTAATACTAAGGCTAAAACTTAATTTCAGAATTCTTATACAATTCATAAATGTCAGAAGACCCCCTCCTTCTTGACTAAATTATAATATGCTATGCAATTCTGAGAATATGTGTTCATATACATAGATTTATATTTGTTCAATTCAAATTATTATTTTACATATGAATTATTATTTACATGCTACATTCACCTAAGTGACCTTCACATTATATGTCTATAAGTTGTTTTTATTTGAAATGCAAAGAATTATCTATAATAATTCCACAAAGATTAAAAATATTTGCTTTAAGCATGCTAGGTTCAAAGCACAAATATCTAGCAAAGAATATAAAAATGTAAAGCCTAAATAATTCAGAACATTAAAACGTGGTGGGGGGATGAGTAGAGAGAGAAGGAGGAGGGGGGGTGACTTATGGTGAAGTCTAATCTTAGTTTTATGATTTCCAAGTGAAAATTATTATATTGTGTCAATCTCCAAGGAACTGAAAGTATTATTAATTGTAATTTTAAAGATTAGTCAATTCTAATTTCAATTTACATAATTCTTTTTTTTGAGACAAGAGTCTTACACTGTCTCTCTTGGTAGAGTGAAGTGGCATCATCACAGCTCACCACAACCTCAAACTCCTGGGCTCAAGCGATCCTTCTGCCTCAGCCTCCCAAGTAGCTGGGACTACAGGCATGGGCCACCACGCCTGGCTAATTTTTTCTATTTTTGATAGAGATGGGAGTCTCGCTCTTGCTCAGGCTAGTTTCAAACTCCTGACCTCAAGCGATCCTTCTGCCTCTGCCTCCCGGAGTACTAGAATTATAGGCCTGAGCCACCATGCCGGGCCAATTTACATAATGTTCTAGGGAAGTGGTTGTCAACATTTTAACGTGATACAGATCCCTGTAAGAACATGTCATTTCAGAAAACTCCTCAAAACTATCAAGTTTCAGGGAATTCCCAGACTCTGTGAAGGCCATCTATGAATCCCAGGTTGGTAACATCTGGCCTAGGCAGAGAGGGGAGAGAACCCTCTTTCAATCCTACTGCTCATTGCTTCTAGAAAGTTTTAATAAAGCACTATAAATTGAAGCCAGGAATAAAGAAAACATATAAGAAATAGAGCTCCAAGTGGGTGAGGGTATGCAGTTAGAGACACAGAGGCTCCTTTGAAGCCCAGACTCCTGCCTTCCTAGTGCTTTATAATTTCTTTTTAAAAATGTCCATAGAGCCTTAGCAAAAATGGGGTAGAGAAGCGTTGAACAGAGAAATGATAATGATAAAAAGAGTTACTATTTACTGAGTACTTTCTGTAATTTCAGGTATCTTGCTAAGTAAACGCTTCTCAAATTTGGATATGGGCGTACCCAGGTGTGTGGAACAGTATAACAGGGAGTACAAAAAGCCACAACATAAATAATAAAGACACAGTTATCTTCCTGGAGGATCAGTTTTCCCTGCGGGTAAGTAATTTAAACTTTTATTGTAGATGTATTAATTTATCCACTAACTAACTACTTCTTGAATGTTCTGGAAGAAACAAAACAGATACTGTTCTTGCCCTGGTGGAACTTCCAGTTAGTGAAAAACAAAAATATAAAGCAAAATTTGTATGTATTTTTAGGGTAAAACCTGAGACCTCACTGAAAAGCCTTGCTTGTGGCAGACTCTTTTAGGCAAAGCTCTGGCAGGCACCCTTATTACTGGGTCATTCACTCTAACTTGAGGATCACACAAGTGGCAGAGTTTGGAAAGCATTGTTAACAGTATATCATTTAATCCTCACTACAAGAGAAAATACTGTTACTTTCAATTTACTGGAGAAAAAAGGGAGATTTGAGAAATTAGGAAACTTGGACCCCAAATCAAACAGCTGTTGGCATCTGAGTAAGTCGATACCATTCCAAAGTCCACATATTTTTAACCACTAAAGTACACTACCTCTAGGTGTTTGCCACTTTATGTTTCCCCTTGAAATCTGGGCTCATTCAGGATTATGCAGGCTAGTTTAAGCTTCTCTTTGGAAGGAGACAGGTTTGGCTTGATTTGTATTCTAAATATTTCACAGTGGTAAGGGAAAGCTATTATTATACCCATTTTATGGTGAGGAAGCTGAGCCACTTGCCAGCTGAGGTATCTGGCTGGGTTATAAACGGAATCTGGGTCGTAAGACTCTCATTCCTCTTGACTAACTCCCAGCCTAGGCAACGTTACTGTCCACGGGCTTTTTCTGCACATGGGATTCACAGTGGGTGATAAAGGGTGAGACAAACTTTGCTCAGAGAAAACAATAAAAAATGGAAAAGAAGTAATCATAACTCATGAAAATTGGTTACTTTTAGCATTGTGAATAGAAAAGGGAAGCTTATTCATCATAAATGAGTCAGAAAATTAGAATGTGTCACAGCATTGATGACAGAGCTGAGGAATTTGGATGAACTGAAGTTCAACACTTATCCTTCTAGTGGAAGAGGGTAAATGGTGTGACAACAGGACAGAAATGACCTCTTCAACGTGCCTTTTGATCTTTTTTCTTCAACTGTTCTCTCTAGAAGTTAGGTGGATTTACACCTTTGTTTTCTATGGGTAGAAATAATATTGCAGCATTGCTTCAATGTTCTAGAAGTATTGTGTTAATTAATTCTTATGTGGGAGTTATTCCAAATAGTAGGATGACAATTTTTACCTTATTGATTTTCCTAATATCTTTCTGGCTTCCAGTATTTTGAAAAGTTCAAAGGATGAGGCACTACTGGATTTTTAGATTCATATGTCTCTCAGAATAAGTGCCAGCTTCACAGGTCCCTGTCAATGGATATTCCATCTTCACTCTGGATACATGATTTCCTTTACCTGACAGATTCAAAAAATTCTACACTAGATTTAGTGACATTTCATGCACCCTAAATTTGGGAGTTTTAAATTCTCTATTTTCTATCTGGCAAAGGGTTTATAAGATAAAATCAGATGGAAGGGTTATTCAGATGTGCAATCACCTACAAGGTACCTTGGAGTCTCCTGCAGACAAGTTTCTTGAAGTATTTGTATTCCTTTTGGCCAGTCATAAGAAGGCAATAAATGCCATAAATGGTCATATATATCTTGGGTTCTGCTTTTTAAGATCATATTATTTTGGATCCATCTCAAGAAGAATGATAAGAGCATGATAATGATGCTTTATCTTTCCCTAGGATGCTATGATAACAACCCTAAAGGAGGTCCACCTTCAACAATTCTGATGATAAAATAAGGTAATGATCAATAAAGAGAAGATTTAAAAACTAAAGTTCAGCAATTAGGTCTGGTACTATTTCTGAGCCTGAGACATTGTCAAGATACAACTTAACACTCCATCCCATACAAGTCTTTCTAATCCTTCCTGATTCTTATAAGCATAGGGTCTGAGAGACTAGAAATAAATGAAAGCAGTGGTGCTGGGAGGGTTGGCAGGGACTGAATTTGTTTAAGACATTCAGGATGGTTTCTTATAGCTCCTAAACTAGACACATTTGGCATGAGGACATTCAGAGACCCTTTACAATCTGAAAAAGCAACTTTTTCTTCCATATCTAAAACTTCTAAAGTTGTAGCTTTATGGATTCCAAATGGATTGATATATCAGGTTCCCTGACCTATAGGAAACTGATATTCTTTAGTGGATGCTGAAAAGATCTGACACTATTATCATGTGGTCTGATTATTTAGAGGCACTTGGTCATAATGCTGCTCACAGCCTACCATTAATGACATTTGGTACAAAATGATTGTGCCTATTATAGGCAAATTCATCCTAAGACTCCTCAGTGTATAAACACAGAAAGTAATATTTAGTTGTGCAGAGGACTTTGGAATAAATATGGGCACAGCAGGAGGGAGAAAGAAACATCCAGATCAGTGTGAACAGAAGGCTGTCATTACTCAAATGGTTAAAAACAATACAAAAGGAAAAAAAATCATGACTCTAAATTTACACCAAAAGATGTAAATTAGGCAGGTACTTGTACCCCATGATGTGTCAGACACTAAACCACGAGGACAACATGGGCATGGTCTGTGTTTTAGAGACTTGGAAGGAGCTTTCTGTAATATAGATTGAAATTGTTACTTTTGTCCTTGTCACCACCAACTATTTGCTTTAGAACATTCAAGATCCTTCGTAATCTGGCCCCAACTCACCTCTCTAGTTTTAAATTTTTCTTCCCCCACCACTGCTTCCTTGTATACTGTGACAGCCTATTTGTTCCTCCCCGAACATGCCTGGGACATCTACGTCTCTGAGTCTGCTAACAGTTCACACTTGAATCTCCCAGGCCTAGCAAAGTATGTTAAACACAGCATGACACTCCAGTGTTTGTTGAATAAATGCTGTCCATCTATTTTAGGAGACAAAGATAATAGAAAAAAATTGTTAAATCAGTAAATAAATAGCACCAGAGAGAAGTCAAGGAAAAGTTAATTTTAGTGCCTTTTAGGAGTGAGGGCAAGATGAGTTTTAAGATTAGGAAAACTGATGCTCTTTATTCCTGGGTCTAGCCAATGCTATGAGTCAGTTACTTTTTTGGGAACAAGTTTAAACCTCAAGGTTAAATGAACACAAATGCTCTGTCCATCAGCATATAATGAAAAAGCTGTGGCTATTTCCACATCAGCACAGTGAAATTAAAATATGCAGTGCCTTTCTCAGAGGCATCATATATGACAGAACTTTTTAAAATAGTTCCCTTTGCCACTTGGGTACAGAAAGAGCTATAAAAACAAAAGCAAATGTTTAAAAAAACTGGGACAATTTAGCTTAGGAAAGAAAGAGCTGAGGTGTGTCTTCGTAGTTTTTTGACAATAAGAAGAGTTGTTACAAAGAGAATAATCATCGGCATTTTGTCCTAGGGCAAAACCATCCAGTGAAGAATTTAAGACTTAAAGATCAACATCCTAAATATACAAGGGTAAATAATCAAATGGATTGCTAAAAGCAGCTATGAAATTTCTTTCTTCATGGCTCTTTAAAAATAGGAAAAATCTTCATCTATTTTAGAAGGAATAAAATACAGCTCTGCCTCCAGTCAGGAGGATGAATTCAATAACTTTTCTAGTCTTGTTTACATTTATATAATTCTATAAAATCCTATAAAATGCTGACCCTAAAAATTATCCAGAATCACATACAGTTCAGTAAAAATCCATTCCACAATTTAAAGAGTATTATATAATATAGATAGTCTATAAATTATAAATTCAAAATAGTATATATGGTATTTACATATTGATTCAATTTGCCCAGTGCATATAAGACAAACAAAATTGAGTAAAAACGTACTTGAATCTACCATGGTTTTAATATAATATTAGCTAGAGTAAAACATTCTAACAATTCTTTCAAGTCTAAAAAAATTTGCTGAATATTTCATAAATCTGGTATTGAATATGCATATAAATTCAATTTCCAATTAAAGAAAATGTTAGAAAAAAGTCCAGAAAATAAGATAAGAACTCACTATTATTACTTCCAGGACTATCTTCAAAGACATTAGGAGAACCACTGAACAAGTCCTTTAAGTGACCAAAATGACCAAATGACCATATGATTAAGAATGTAGATCTAATAACAGACTCAGAGAGAAGCTGTAACAGGGGTGGCAAGTTAACTGGCTTTTTTGTCTATTTACCTTGCAGCTTTGGAGCTCAGCAGAAGTGTTCATTACATACAGCACACAGGGTTAGATTAACAGTTCCAATGACCTTGTCTGAACCAAATTCATTTAAAGCAGTTTGCCACATTTCTTAAATAGAAGATGAGCCCATTCTATCTATGGCCCAGATTTGGACTGGATCACTGAACTATTGCCCAACTCTTATAAGCAAAACACTAACATGTACCAATCAACAGGCAGCCCATAGCAAAGCCATCAGGAAGGTCAAAATACACACACATAAGAAATTGGCAGTACATTATAGAAGAAAGCTATTTCTAAAGATGGACTTTGGCTATTAAAGCCTTTGAGTGTTATTCAACCTTTGTTAAGGAAAAAAAATACAGAGCAAACTTCAGTCCCAATGTAACTTGTAAAGAAGATCTGGTTACAAAAAGAGATTGAGAGAGAGAAATGTAGTTTTATTTTGCAACCCTTTATTTCCATATGAACACGAATCAAAGAGACAGACTATGCCAATTTCTTCATAGCTGACTTGTTACAGGATATCGTTCTAGTCTTCACTAATGACTGCTTAAGGTTGGTTATCATTGTGATCAGGAGTTGGGAGGATAGAGGTCTAAGACCTTTCAAAAGAAATATTTTGTTCGGTATCACTCCAGAAAATAAAGTCAGCATTAAGTTAACTTTGACAACCTAACCAGGATAATGGTCGGTGCATGTAACCACTGCTTGTGCTGTGTTTCAAATGACAGGAATGAATTGAACAGCAAAGGTGTCAAGCTAACCAGCACCCTGAATTTTGGAAAGCTGTGGCACGATAATCGGATGACATAGATTGTTAGAATTCATAAAACTTATTCCCTGCCTCCCTCCCTCCATCCCTTCTTATTTCCACATCCACATTCCTGTCATCAGCTAGTAGAAGAAAAAGAAGCAAATGTGACTGGGGCTAGGGTGCCTTTGGGGACACTCTCAGTCAGTTCTCCATCCTCCCCAACCACAACTTGCTTTCAGTTTGCTAAAAATGTATTCATTTAATTGTTTTAAAACTTCCTCTTCGGGAAATTTGCATTTTCTTAACTGTCTCTACAAGATCCAAATTCAGGTTTTTTTCACAGGTAACAAGGGAGGTATTTGGTGGTATATATGTGTGCGACACTGTGTGTGTGCGTGTGCGTGTGTTGGTGGTGGTGGTGGCGGGTTCTGTCCTGGATTTTTCAAGTTTTCCAATTATACTGCTAAAAGGGTCTGTTTCCCCACCTCAAGAAGCCAATTTTCTTACAGTTTTACTTCAAATAAAGATATATATACATATACATGCTTACATCATATATATATGTTCTTCCTCTCAAAAACTGCAAATATTTTGTGACTTTCTGTCCATACACTCTATGAAGTGTTGTTCTACTAACATCTGAGTATTTTAGGTAGAAGCATAAAAAACACAAGTGGTTTGTACTGAAATTTTATTAACATATTTGTCATCGGTGTTTTCCTCATGGTTAATCTCCACTGGTTCCTGGCTCTTTGTTAGCATGTGCTCGCGGAGACTTCCACAATATCCTTCTGCCCTAGAAATTGCGGCCTGTGAGATTTCCTTGTTAATATCTGAATTCTTGCATTCACCTGTTAATGATCTAGGAATTGAGAATGTTTTTTTGTCTGCTCTTTAACCTCCCACTTCAAGGATTAGATTGTAAACAACCTAGTGGGAATCCTTCAGGCCAAACCATGGCTGAGCGGATCTCAGCAGGCGGGGAACCCACAGCAGTCTGTGAAACACCGTGAAACACAATTATGAAAATATAAAGGATTCACCCATACTTTCAGAAAGAAATTATGTTGTTTCCAAGATGAGAGCTAGAAAATAAGGCACATTAAAAGAAACTGAGCAGGATGTGATTTTTAAAAGAGTCAGCAGAGGTAAATTTTTTAAAGTACCACATTTGCCAGGGCTTTCTCAAACCGTGGATTCAATTTTAGTATCTGACAGTGGCCTGCACCAGATACTTCAAGGGAAGTCCATTCGTCTCTGACCAATGAAGCCCAAAGTACCCACTTCACAAAAGGGTTCCTTTCTTGTTTCCAAAGGCAATCAATTTGTGCCCTCGAGTCTGAGGGTTCATAGCTTCCTTTTAATTCTGTAAGTCTGCACATGCTTGGTTCCTCCTGCATGATTTGGTCCTGAGGAAGTGACCCACCCACAACTCCACAGAGCTAATTAACCCCATACTGAGCTTTTTTTCCTCATTTCACACATCCACTCAATGCTTTAAATGACCTAGCAGCAGCATGATCATGTGATTTTTCTTTTCCTTGCAGTGAGGAAAGCATGGTGTTGGGAGGAGCAGGGATATATGTGCCCTAATTCATAACAGCAGTGTGACCTAAAACATCATCAAATGGCATTTTATCTGACGGTGAAAATATACTCAAAAATCCTTGAATGAAACCCTTTCATGTCATTCACTCAACTTCTTGCAGTGTCCATTTTAAATGACACGTAACACATAATATCAATAAATGCTGAAGTATAGATGTTTGATCTATATTCAGAACATTTTTTAAAAATCCCATCTTTCTGGGGTGTGTGTGGAACCTACTGTGTCCCTCCCTATCCTGAATAGTTTCAAAAGAAGGGTCAAGGGGAAGAATGACAGAACTCATCTTTTTTCCATTTCAAGGAAGGCATTTATGTATTTCCAGATTTATTTTTGCCAAAGTGAATGCACTTCAAAACTTTAAGATGATCACTGTTTTGTACCTTTTCAAAAACGAAAAAAAAAAAAAAAGAACATGATGATGGTGATTCAATGGAATCAGCTTGTCAACAAGATAAAACTTAAAAAGCTTTTCCAGAATATGTCCACATGCTAAAACAAAATGAAACAAAAAACCCTTTAACATAATGTATACAGTATAGAGTGGTTTTGTCATGACAAAAAAAGAGAGAAATATCATTAGACACTAAGTATAACGCTCTGCTAGAAGTCTCCATGGATAAATCATAGAAACACACCCTGGCCAGACAAACGGAGCCAGACAAGTTCTAGGTCTTGTTAGAAGCTTTCAAAAGAGTCATCAGATTTTAAGTCTGTCATCTCTGTAAATGACCAGAAAAATTCTGTGTTACTTCCCTTGATTCTACCAGTATATGGCTTCAGAGTTTTAAAGATTTTGACATAAGTGGACAAGAAAATGACCTCTTCTGAATGTCTCATCTTAGACAAACTATCAGATCTCTCCCATTTTCAAAAGTATGTGTGGCAAGTTGCTTCACTTTGGTAGGACTCGGTTAGAGAGAATGCATGTCTTGTGTGAACTTTCAACCTCTCTTTTCTCTGCAAAATGATTTATGTGTACACTATTAAATGCCCAGGAATTCTAGAATTCTTCATACAGTGGACAGTTAGTACAAGGGGAAATATACCTAATATTTAAAATTCTTAAAGTGGCTTAAAGCCTATGCTTTGGAACTGAAGACTGTATAGCAGTTCTAAAACATATTTACTATTGCTCCCTAAGCTTCTCTTAGGTATGGCCACCAACTGGGAATAAACTGGTGGATAAGACTGGCCCAATATGCAGAAAAGGAAGGTTAAATAGGGCATAGTTTATTTTTGTTTATACTGATCAGAAATATCACATTTGACATATAGCCTCAATCAAGCTCTTACATCTGTGCCTTTAGCCTTTGGCTGGAAGTGCCTGATCTGGTCATTCTGAAACAACAGAGTTGTGGTGATTTCAAAGACTCTTGTCCATTACAGTTTTTAAGGCTCACTGATGCTTGAGATTCTAAAGCCCTTACTGTGGTCTACAAGGCCCAATATAGTATGCTCCTCACTAACACTTCCACGCAAAATTGGTCCAGTGGAAAATAAAATATGGTTGCTTACGGGGGTGGACAGGAATAGGAATGTGAATGGGGATTAAAAGGAATAAATTAATTAAACTTCTTGACTTAATGCCCTTGTTAAATTTCAGCTCTCTCATAAAAGCCTAATAAAATTTCTGAACTTATCTTGAGAGTTGGTTTATGTAAGGGAGAACATGCAAAGTATTTCCCAGAAGGAGCCATGTATTTATTCGTTAATTCAACAGATAGTTTTTCAGAGCCTGTTACTGATTACTCTGTCACCTGGATTCCACCCCTGCCCTCAGGAATCTTACTCTGTAATGTATGTTTTGGAGCTTCGTTGTCTCCATTATCACTGACAGGTTATTAGCCCACTTTAAACAAGTTAGCATAAATATAACAACCTCTCCATAACAACTCTTCTTCTTTTTCCTTATATGTTCTTTTCTTTTTTCTTTTTTTTTTGAGACAGAGTCTCACTCTGTTGCCCGGGCTAGAGTGAGTGCCATGGCGTCAGCCTAGCTCACAGCAACCTCAAACTCCTGGGCTCAAGCAATCCTTCTGCCTCAGCCTCCCGAGTAGCTGGGACTACAGGCATGCGCCACCATGCCC
>CAUYRT010002719.1:0-100172 GCA_963574885.1 Lepilemur ruficaudatus
GAGTACAAGGGGGGCCCATTCTTTGGGTCTTGTGTCACCTCACTTTGAATAATGGGCTTAAGCTTAATCCAGGATAATATAAGCGGTGCTAGCTCACTGTCATTACTTAAAATTGAGTAATATTTGATTGTAAACATATACCAAATTTTAATAATCCACTCATGAATTGACGGGCATTTGGGTTGTTTCCACGACCTAGCAATAGTGAATTGTGCTGAGATAAACATTCGGGTGCAGATGTCTTTATAATAGAATGTGTTATGCTCTTTTGGGTAGATGCCCAATAATGCTATTGCTGGATGGAATAGTATTTCTATTTTTAGCTCTTTGAGGAATCTCCAGATTCTTTTCCACAGAGGTTGACAGGGATGCCCACTTTCCCCTCCCTCTTATTTTATGTGTAAGTCCAAGGGGACTTTCCCCCCATTCAATTAGACGCTGACCCCTACCTCCGAAGTTCGGTCATCCGAAGCCATCTGAGCAGGGGCACTTTGATCAACCCAGCCTGCTTTGACCTAGACCACTTCTCCCGGTTCAGGGGTCAGTAAACCGCCAAACACTTCCCAATCTATTCCCGCAGGAGCCCCTGAGAAATGATTTCTTTCACCACGGCCTTTATTCTCCTTCAGACAGGGAGCTTGAGCTCTTGGGAAAAACGTGAAGTCCTCGCCCCTCTCAGCCTCGCTCATTCTTCCCCGGTAACCGGGCCACCGCTAGCTGCAGTGTGATAGCTGGACTTTGCCACCTGTGCGGTGACCTGGGAAACAGGGCAGCATGTAGGCCTGGGTGACTGCCAGCTCACCCAAGTGGAGGTATCCGCGGACCTGCGCTACCTAACGACAAGTATGGAGTAGTGCCACTTGCTTGGTATTTACCCTGTGCCTTCATGATTATCGTATTTACTCCTTAGAGTAGTCAATTTTATGGGTAGTCAGAGAAGTTTAGGGAGATTCAGAAACTTGCCCAAACCACACAACTACGTGGCAGGTCTGTCTGACTCCATGCTCTCAAGGGTTCCTCAGTCTGGGGGTAGATAGAGTCGGATAGATACTGTGTGGTAAAAAGCAGCGGAAGAACAGAAGGGCAGTGGGGAAGTAAGAAGGCATTTTACTCTTTGTCAGAGGCTGTAATAGTTTAGAAATCCAGTTTGCAGAAGCGGCATTCTCATTCTCACGGGAGGGACCCTGCGTTAGCTTTTACATCTGAGAGATTTCTTCACGGGTTTGAGACTTCCGCCAATATCAGACAATGCTCACCAATTTGAGCCCTCAGCTGTCATTCTTCACTCCTGGGACTTAGACTCAGACTCTATAAAACTCCTGCTATGGGAAAGGCTAAAAATGCTATACAGCTCCAGAATTCGAATCTGTGGGAGCTTCGACAGCAACAAACACATAGGTATTGATTGATTCACTCGTTGATATTCACGGAAATGGGGTAGGGGTAGAAAGAGGAGACCCAAAGTGATGCCCTTGTTGCTGCCATAGGAATAGTTTTATATTTTTAGAACACGTGACTTGATATTCATTATCTTGCATATATCATAAAGTGAAAATTGATGGCCTCTTCAGGGTCTAATGCCATGAGACCATCTTCCAGATGGAATTGTATCGCAATGCCTTTTGGCGCTTCCAAAATAGACTTATTTCAGGAAAGCCAAAGAAGAGCCACTTCATAGAGAATTGTGTTTGAGAAAGATTCCCTTGTAACTGGAAGCTACTTGTACAAATATTTTGGGGGGGTTAGAATCATTTGTTTAATAGAGCAACTTCGGTTCAAGCTAACATCAGTGGAATGCTATTTTGGTATGGTTTTTCATTTATTTCAAAAAGAAGTCCAGAGAAGCTGTATTAATCAGGAAACTGATTATGTTTTTCTATATGTGAAAAAAGAATAATCCTATTGAGAAGGTTTATCTTGGTCAAGCCTATGGCCAACAGAAGCAATGTCACTTTCTAGTGACATCTCTGTGGGGCTGGTTGGTTGTGGTAAGGAGCTAGGAACGGGGACTGTCAAGTTCTAATAAAATTCCTCTCACACCTCAATCTTGCAAAAGAAAAATGATGCACTGGACTCAAAGTGGCCAAGCACAACAAGAAGTGACAGCCACAGAACCAGCCTAAAGAATTGCCTCCTTCTTCTAATAAATCGTTCAGTCATTTACATCATAGTATGAATTTGTTTTCCTTTTAAATGATGAATGGAATCAATACATTTTCCCATAGTTTATTCTTTTACAAATCACTAAAATGTTTTATAGTAGATAGTGTTTCTTTTCATGGTCCATGGCCCCTCTGAAAGCCTGTTATTAGATCACTGGAAGGTTCGAAGGGATGGAGCAAGAGGTGAAAGTAGGGATAATTCTGGTTAATTGGGCCTGGCTTCCCAGAGAGCAGGACTGGGGTTGGAGTGGGGAATTGATGGCAAGAGGATTAGGGCTTCAAAACTTCAGTACCGAAGGCACTTAGTGCTCAGTAGGGAGGGGAAATAAGATTTCAGCAGAGGAGAAGGGTCACAGAAAGAAAATCAGGAACCAGACTTAATTTGCTTTATGGTTTAAATAGATTAAGTCCTAGGCATGGGCAGCCACCTCATATGCTGACCCCAGGACATGGCCCGCTCTTAGTAGGAAGGCTCATGTGGACCATCATAACATTATTAAGTCAAAAATAAATGTTAATAAACTGCTATTACTGCATATGACTTGAAACAACTATTGCTCAGAAAGAATTAAGACACTGAATCCAAAATTATAACAATTCAACTTTCCTAGGTTCCTGGCTATCTACAACTCCTAGGTTTATACATTTATCCTTTGTTTTAACAGATAAGCCATACGAAGCCACATTTGCTGAAAAACTTGGGCTCAATTTTTTTTCATTTTAGATTTTTTATTTTTAATTATTATGGGTACATACTAGTTGCATATATTTGTAGGGCACATGTGATGTTTTGACACGGGCACACAATGTATGTTAAACAGATCAGGGTAATTGGGGCATCCATCATTTATTCCTTGACCAACAACTACAGAGTAATTACCTGAAAAAATTTTTTATTATGGTGAAATATACATAACATCATGAAATTTACAACTTCAACCATTTTTAAGTGTACAGTTCAGTGGCATTACGAATACTCACGTTGTCGTGAAACCATTGCCACCATCCATCACTAGACTTTTTCATCCTATACAGAAACTCTACCCATTAAACAGTAACTCCCCATTCTCACCTTCCCCTAGCCTTTGGGAACCACTGTTCTACCTTCTGTATGTATTTGACTGCCTGAGTACCTTTTATAAGTAAAATCAATACAATAGGTATCCCTTTGTGACTGGCTTATTTCACTTGGCATAATGTCTCCAAGGTTCATCCATGTTACAGCATGTGTCAGAATTTCATTTTTAGAGGCTGCGTCATACTCCATTATAAGTAGATACATTTTGTTTAGCCATCATTGGAAGTAATTACTTTTTAATAAGCACAGCAGTACCTACACGTAAAAATGACACTGTCCTTCAGAACAGAGCAATTCAGAAGTTATACCCTTACTCGGTGGTGACTTACATCACAAGCTGAATTGTGTTCCCCCCAAATTCACAAGTTGAATTCCTAACTCTCAGGACCTCAGAATGGGGCTGTGTTTGGAGATAGGTCCCTTAAAGAGGTGATTAATTTAAAATGAGGCCATTAGGGTGGGTCTTGATCTAATCTGACTGGTGTCCTTATAAGAAGAGGAAATTTGGGCGCACAAAGAGACACCAGGGATGCTCACGGATGAAAGGCCACACGAAGCCGCAGTGGGAAGGTGGCCGTCTGCAAGCTAAGGAGGGAGGCCTCAGGAGAAATCAAACCTGCTGACACCCTGATCTTGGACTTTATGCCTCCAAAACTGCGAGAAAATAAATTTCTGTTCTTTAAGCCACCCAGTCTGTGGGATTTTTGTTATGGCAGCCCTAGCACACTAATATAACCTAATCCAAAAACAAAACAAAAAAACCCAAAAAAACCATTTTGGGTGCTTTTGCTGGAGTTGGCTCAGAATCCTTTCAACCCCATGCACCCACATCAGCCTGTCATTTTACAGTCACAAACCTTGCTCAGCTTGATCACCAGCTTTTTTCATCATATTTGGCTTTAAATGGCTTTTGACTCTTTAACAAAAAATTAACTCCTCTCTTAAAGGATAAAATGCCTTCTACTGCGAATATACAAAAGAATACTCTGCCAACTTTGAAGACAATTTCGAAAGGAAATTGCTTTGAGCAACAGCGGCAGAGTTGAAAAAAGTATTTTGTCTACCATGGTAACTTGCACTGAAGAAGACAACACTCATTAAAATAAATATGCTCCATTATATTTGCTAAAGAATCCGTCGCTTTATATTGCTGCCTCTTCTATTTACATTTAATGTGTGTGCATTTTGGAACTTGCCTCACACTTTTTTTGCCCCCCTCCAACAGCTCAAACTCTTCAAAGAGCTCTATGACCTGACTTTAAACCAAAGCTGCAAAGCCTTCTGTTTCCGTAATCCACAGCTGGGTTGCTCTGGTACTTTGGTCAAAAGGATCAGCTCTCAATGGGGCTCAGTTCACAGGCAAGCTCCAGTGCAGCCCTCTCTCCCGTGCCCTTAGCTGGAACAAGGAAAGGTGAGCGTCATAAGGAAAAGGCTGCATGACATGGAGAAGGGAGTGAGTCCGAGGAAGAACTGAGTGGGAATTGCAGACCTTAAGTCGTTACATGCCCCTAGATTGGTGGAGACTTAACATTTGTCAGGCACCTTCCAAAAAGCTTTCAATTACGTTATCTTGAAAAGTTATTTTAGAAATATGAGGTTGGAATAGGAATCATGGTCACTGTCATAATAGTGTCAACCTCCAATTTTATCAAGGATCCTTGTCTGCAAATGTCCCACTGGAAAAATTTCAAAAATGACACTGACTAGGAATCTCATTTATTTTTCTACAAAACAAACTCATATTTCTCACTGGGCTGAGGTCCTGAGGAGAGGGTTTGTGCCGTCATTGTCTGTACGTACTCAGCACAGTCCAGGGCACCTGGTAGGGGCTCTAACTGTTGGATGGACGACCTATAGCTTTTCACTAGGTTTTCCTTTCCTGTGATTCCAATGTCCACTATTTTCTGTTGTGTTGCCCATTTCTGTCCCATTTCACCTATTTTCCCTCATTCTCTAATCCTCATGTTGAAGTCCATTTTTAGTAAAACGTCGTTCATGACCAGAACAGCTTTTATCTTCACCACAGCTCTGAATCTGAACTCGTAAGGTGGATTGTGGGCTACAAAAAGTAAACGGATGCTATGTAAGCCTGAGTTTGAGTCTGAAGCAAATGGCCTTGCACTTGGACTGAAGCTCTCTGCCTTCCCCTTGTGGACCATTTCTCCAGCAGGGAAAGAATGGCATCATAGCCGAAGGAACCAGCCATCACAGCTCCTTTAATCTTTGATGTCACTGGATTCTAAGGTACCCCTTCAGACTTCAGATTGCTCATAAAATTAGGTTAATGCAAGAGAACTCTTTGAGTTAAGAAAAAGAAAATCTATTACATGGTGACAATTCCTTTAATCAAAAAGAGACAAAAAAAAAAAACAAACCAAAAAAACCCCAAATGTCTGTTAAAAGACCTGACTTGTCTTCCCCTGTCTTGGAGCTCCGTGGCTGGTATGAAGTCGAAACAACTTGTCCCACTGTCCAGCCCCCCAACCCCAAAAACATGCTTTATACGAAACTGTTATATGTGGGCAGGGACCAGGAATGATACCCACATGGTGGAAGTAGTTTGAACTCCTTATTCTTAGGAAAATATTTTTCCAATGAGCCTTACTGCTCTAGCAGACCACTGTGTGGGCTTGCAGGTGGGGGCGCTGCCCCCTTGGTGGACACCAAAGCCCTGAGGAACTTCTTAACCGTGCCTGAACTTGGCAATCATGCCTACTGAGAATGAGCTTTCTTTTCTGAGAACCGAGGAATGCAATATGCACAATTTACCTTTTTTCTCAGGAGCTATTTTATTCCTCATTAATGCCGAGAGAAAGGGCTTCTAAGGGCCCTTGACATGCAAACGTCTAATTAGAAAACTTTCAAAGCTGACACCATGTAAAACGCTCACATTTTATTTAAAAGAGAAGGAAAAGAAAAAAAAAGAATTTATTGTTATACTGCTAAAGAAGTCCTCCAATAAAATGAGCTTCTTATTTGTACATTCCACTTAAGCTCGGCTAAGCCTGTTGCTCTCATGCATTAAGTCAAATGTTCTCATTAGGAACAGTCCTTCCTGCTGGCATTTACTCTCACTCTTATTGTCTTTGAGCCTGACATCAGCACTTTTACGCAGATAGATTACTTGAGAGCTCATCTTGGTGAGGCGAGGAGAGGGGGACCAAGAAGAGCAAGCTGGGAAAGGGGGAAACACAACTGTGGGAAACAGGGGTTTGATTCTGCTGGGACCACCAGAGAGGCCCACTGAATGCCCTCTAGAACCGTCCCTCAAAAGATAGGAAGCAGGTCCATGGATTCACAAGCTCCCTCCCCATCGGTCAAAAGTTGCCCTCAGGAGTGTTAACTTCCTGAGCTATTTATATGCTTCGGCCAAACCTGCTGTTCTCTGTATCTGTGATGCCCCAATATAGAAAGCAAAAATATGTGATGTGTTAGTTATCTATTGCTGCAGAAAAGTCACCCCAAAACTTAGTGGCTTAAACCCACAGACAATTTTTATTTCAGTTTCTGTGAGGAATGTAGGAGCAGCTGGGAAACTCTCGCTCAGGATCACTCATAACGTTATGGTCAAGATGTGTCAGCCCGAAATTCATCCGAAGGCTTGACTGGGGCTGGTGGATGCTTCTAGGATGGCCAACGCACAAAGCTGATGGCAGACCTCTCAGTTCCTCACTGGCCATTGGTAGTGGGCCTTATGTACTGTCACATGGGCCTCCCCATAGGGCTGTTTGAGTGTCCTTACCGCATGGCAGCTAGCCTCTGCAAGAACAGATGATCCAAGAGAGAGCAAGGCAGAAGCCACAATGTCTTTTGTGACCTAGCCAATAGTATGTATGCTATTGGTCACACAGACCAACCCTGATGCATTGTGGTAAGGGACTACACAAGACCGGGAATGGCAGAAAGGGGAAATAATTGGGGCCATCATAGGAGCTGGCTACCACATGTGGTGTGTGCTTAAGGAGGCACTATCAGCACAAAATGTGCCAAAACTTACACGAAACTGTGGACCCCAACATGGCTGAGATAATACATGAGGCCACACGGGTATAAGTCACGGTATTCCAGATGCCTGTTGGAGCTATGCCTCTGTCATGCCTTCTACCACTCAGACCCAATCATTTCCTTGGTTCCTCAAGTTGAACGCAGGAAGATGTGCAATTAAACAAAGATCTCAGAAAGTACTGACATGCAAAGCTAATCTAGAATTCTAAAATTACAAGCACAATAGATGGTCTGAAAATGGCATACATCTTGTATTGATTGAATCATTCATAAAGTTTATTTCTTAGTTTTCTTTCACTCTCAAGCTGCAACAGACAGGCTACAGAAGCCAACATCCAACTGTCTGACTTTTAATAGGGGAATAGAACAGCTCAGATGCTCCAGCTTTATGTAACAGGACAGACGTCATCCCAAAGGAAACAAATCTGTGTTAAACATTGTCAAACTAAAAGATATATAGAAATGGGCCGGGTGTGGTGGCTCATGCCTGTAATCCTAGCACTCTGGGAGGCCGAGGTGGGAGGATTGCTCCAGGTCAGGAGTTCGAAACCAGCCTGAGCAAGAATGAGGCCCCGTCTCTACTAAAAATGGAAAGAAATTAATTGGACAACTAAAAATATATATAGAAAAATTAGCTGGGCATGGTGGCACATGCCTGTAGTCCTAGCTACTTGGGAGGCTAAGGCAGGAGGATCACTTGAGCCCAGGAGTTTGAGGTTGCTGTGAGCTAGGCTGATGCCACAGCACTGTAGCCTGGGCAACAGAGTGAGACTCTTTCTCAAAAAAAAAAAAAAAAGATATATAGAAATGAATCTGTGAATATAAAGTTTTTATGTGGGAATAATATACAAGAAGTAACAAGAAGTAGCATTGCAATCTAGGACATACACACAGACTATGGTGGCCTCTGATATGTCTGGGGAAACAAAGGAAAAGGTTAGGGTCTGTCGGAGAAAGAGGAGGTTGTGCAAGTTGTTTTGAAAGAAAGTTTATTAGCGCTAGCAGCATTTTATAAGAGCTGGTGAATTCTGGTTGGCAAATATCAGCAGTTGCTAGGTAAGACTTATAATCTTGGAATTACAGCTAGGCCTTTGTAATTTTTGATTGGGCTTGTGAGACGGTTTTTGAAACACGCAATTGTTCTTGTATAAGTGACTATCTGTCTTGTGTTGCTAGCTGCAGTTTGGAAAATGTTCTTGTGATAGTTCCTGTTATCAAGCAAATCATGCATGGGAGCCCTCCCGTCATGGCCTTCCCTCGTTCCATTTGCTAGAGTTTGACACAAGTGACTCTATTTTGAATCGTACAACTCTCACAACATGAATGTTAATCAAATGAATTCATTACAAGGACAAGAGTCATTTTGGTTTAAGTCCAGTTAACATTGCAACAGACTCCGTCAGGCTGTCAGGGCACTAGAGGATGCTGAACATATGCCTCAAAGTCATGGCTGCAGGGAGACTAGTTGGGCTCCAGCCCCAGTCCCTGTCTCCACTTTCCAGGCAAGGGCAGGACACAAGGTGGGAGTAATATGTATATCAGGGGGGAGAAACCCCAGAACTCACCAGCCAGCAGACTTCACATAAATTTTTAAAATGAGAACAGTTTCATATGGTCATTCCAAGTTGCCAGAGAAGATGGAGAGTTATTTGTTTATTTATTTTTAAAGCTGGGCATCAAAATTTGGTTCTGTTAATAAGGAAAAAGGGGATGTTAGATGTTGCTTGGACAATTAGCTGTCTTTGCATGAAACCCAGGGTTTGTTTTTGTTGATGTTGTTTCTCAAGACAGGGTCTTGTTCTGTCACCTCTGCTAAAGTGCAGTGGTGTCATCATAGCTCACGGCAACCTCAAACTCCTGGACTCAAGTGATCCTCCTGCCTCAGCCTCCTGAGTAGCTGGGACTACTGGTGTATGCCACCACATCCTGCTAATTTTTCAATTTTTTGTAGAGACAGGGTGTTGCTCTTGCTGAGGCTCGTCTTGAACTCTTGGCCTTAAGCAATTCTGCTTTGGCCTTTCAAAATGCTAGGATTACAGGTATGAGCCACCGCACCTGCCCTAATCCAGAGTTTTTTAGCCTATTCTATGGGTGGAAATGCTTTTTTTTTACACCCATCCAAAAGGCCAAAAGAATCAAAGAGACCTTGAGCCCCCAAACCACCAGCCCCTGGTTAGCTCTGTACTTGCTGTGTGAAAAAAAGAAACCCCTCTTGTGGCTTTACCCACTGCTGCTGGGTTATCTATTGCATGCAGTTAAACTCAATCCCTCACGGATACAGCTCACAAAAATCTTTTTAGATCATTTTGTTGCATTGATTGTTAAATTTAAACTTTTTTCATTATCTTCAAACCAGTGATTTAAAAGTTGTCAAATTTGTAAAAACCATCATTATTGATCTTCTTCTGAAAAACTCATTGCTCCATGATAATGCTGATACTTCCAAACACTGGTGGTGCTCCCAGTCCCTTCAATTGGCCAAGCTCTCACACACCTTGGGGTCTTCACGTATGACAGGCCCTCTGTCGAGATGCCACCCCCTCTCCCTACCCCACCCCCAAGTTACCTGACATCTCCCTGCAGAGGCTTTCTCTGACTCCTCTGCTCTAAACCAAGTCACTCACTGACATTCTCATGCAAACAGAAGCTTTTCCTTCTGGAACTTGCCAAGTTTATACATACATGTTTCTTTTTGAGGGTATGTGCATAATATCTGTTGCCCCACTGAACTGTGAGCTCTGTGACGTCAGGGGCTGTGTTGGTTGTGTTCATACCTGTCCTCATGGTGCCCAGAAGAGAAGAGTACCTGGTAGAATGTTACGTTCACACTGCCTTTCAAGGAACCCCTGGAAAGTCCAAGTGGAGTGCTCTTGTTCCAAGGATATACAGAATTTAGAAACTATCAGAGATGATGTCCACACTGGATTCTGCTAATTGAAATGTTTAAGCTTTTCTATTCATTTCTTATTTTTTATTATTTCTCATTGCAAGCCTCTGGGGAACAGGAATGTTGGGATGGCGAGCTCCACAAAGCAGTCTGGGCAAACTTCCAAGCTGCCCAGGCAATCAATAGAGTTTCCAGGGGTGACAGGCCAGGTTCTAAAAACTCTCCTAGCCACCCGAAACAGGAGAAAAATACTGATTGTCCACAGTTAAAGGTGAGAATCTCTTAAAGCTTTCTCATATAATTTTTTAAGGCCTGCATTTTGAAGAGGTAAATACAGACTGGAATATGTCTGTTTATACCCTGGTGGCAAAGCAGGCATCTGGAGAGCACTTAACTGTGGTAATACTTTGCTCCCAAGTGAAGGTTTTGTTTGTTACAACACAACACAAAGTTATTTGCCTTTCAGAAAGGCACCATTCTCCTTCTGGGCTTTATATAAAACTGAAGGCAAGATTTCAAGACAAGCTATTTTGAGAATATTAAAACATGTACCAACCCAAATGAAAAGAGCAGGAAAAACTGCAAAGACATCCAACAAGTCATAAGAAAATTTGAAAATATAATGCCTGCTTGGAAAATATATTACTGTTTGCTGCTTAGTCTATGTCTTTCCTTTAAGCACTACTACAGTGGAAATGACCAGCAGTGACCCCCGCCTATCCGGAAGTCTTGCTAGTCTGTCCTGTCTGGGGCTGAAAGACAGGAGGCAGGAAGTGGGTGAGAGAGATGGGAAGCCCGAGGTCAGGCGGAAGCTACATTTCCAGGCATAGCTACACACTGCGGGGCTGAGTAGTCTTAGTAACAGCACGTTAGCCAATGACAAGGGATCCGGAATGTTCAGGTGCTTATATATCCAGGCTACTCGGGTGTCAAAAGAGTCAGGTGGAAGGAATTTTAGTGAATAAATAAATCTCTGACTCAACAGTGATTTAATTCAAAGTAGTAATTTTATAAGCTGCTTCATTTTCTACTGGAATTAGGATATAAATCCTAATAAGTAGGATTTATAATTCTCAAGCCATATAATGCTCCCTCTACTCTTTGAGAGCATTATATCTTTATGTAAAATATATTTAATAAATAGATAAATGAATTACTAAATAAAATGAATTTAAAATGCTATATGAAAAGGGATAAAAATCATTTTACCAATCAATTCCTCATTATTTGAGAGATACCCAATTTAAGAGGGGAAAACATTACTTATATATATTTTTTCCTGGTTTTTAATGTAACCTCAATATACTGAAACTACTGTGAGAAAATAACATTTTTTTAAAAATTGATAATACTTTTCAGGGCCTATTAGACAAGAATTTTTGAAAGGTTACTGGTAAGTTATCCACCACAGAGGTAATCCACCATAAAGAATTCACCAGAAAACATCAGGGACATAGAATCAATAAACTAATAATTAACAGTTAATTAAGCTAAATTAATAATACAGATTGTATAGTTTCATACTTTCTATCTCCCTATAATAAGGGTAAAAGGCTTAGATTCAGAGAGGAGACGTTGCCTTTGCCAGGGACAGAAATATTTTTGAACACTATTTCTATTGGGAAAAAACCTAGCAGGGTCTACAGCCATACCACCCTGAACATGCCTGGTCTCTTCTGATCCCAGAAGCTAAGCAGGGTCAGGCCTGGTTAGTACTTGGAAGGGAGACAACCTGGGAATACTGAGTGCTGTAGGCTTGAAAATTAAAATTAAAAATAATTAAAACAATGAAGTGTTTTTTTTTTTAAAAAAAAAAACCCAATGGTGCCAGAATATCCATCAAGAGGTCATAACCTTATATTTAAATTCACTTTCAAGTCCACCAAAACAAGGTGTGCTGTGGCCCACTTGATCTACTGCCTAGGGAATCAGACTTGTAAAGCTAAACTTGAAGTCAGAAAAACAAGTAGTATCCAGCATATAGCCTGTATCAGTGCCAATACAGTGTACATGTCAAAAATCTTTCTGTTGCTGTTGCTGTTTGGATTTAACTACAACCTCGAGTGGACATAGCACAGACCAGTTTTACTTCTCTGTTCTGAGTCCTAATAAGGTAAGTAAATGAATACATCCCTCGAACTTTCCTGTGAAAATACACATAGGAAGTCTGTCCCATACTGGAACTTGGAGTCTAGCTGGACTTCTTTCATTGCTTGCGTTACTTGTATTTTCATCTTTAGGTAAATAGTAGAAATGTTTCACTGGTCATGTATGTCACGGCTTAATCTATGGGGCTTGGGCCAGAAGAAACACAGACGGAACCAATGACAGTTTTACTGTGCAGTCCGCAGCGCTCACTCTGAGTGACACTGCTTTGTGTATATACATGGAGAAAAGCTTAACAAGCCGTCATTTACTGTGACAATGTGGGCATATGAGTGGTTCTCAAACCAAACAGCAGAGATTATCTCTTTGTGAGGACACATTTGATCAAGAGGCATTCCTTGTGCACTTTTTGTGGTTTTGAACAGGGAGCCAAATGCTCAGCGTCAATGTAACCATCTTTTCAGTACCCTCGAGGAAAAAGCTGCCTGTCAACACTTGGGTAAACAGCATCTACGAGTGACAGGAGGAAAAGCACTCAGGCGGCAAAGCAATGGGCATTGAAAGTCCATAAGACCTGCATGCAATTCATAAAAGAGCCAGAATGCTCAAAAAGAGAGTGGAATCCTGTGCCCGCCCCTCCTCCATCTCCTCAAACTTCCCACAGCCTTTAGACTCCAGGAACTCTTTCCCGGTGGCAATGAATATAGCGAACACGCTAATGTTTGTGCCGACAGAGAAGTAAAAGAGCACGGTTAACACAAAATCATGAGACATCCTTTAAAGTGACGCACGGTCGCTGCCCCCGTCCCTGCCTGCAGGACAGCAAAATGCCAGACGTGGAGATACAGGTCCAGCAAGCAGCATTTTGCTAGAAAATTACTGGGAGAGATGAACCAGACTCAGACGAATACTTGAAATCTGGATACACAAAATCTGTTCATGTAGCATAATCTCTTAATTTTTTTCTTTTTTTTCCATTTTAAAAAATAAAACAAAAGATCTTTTAATTTCTGTTCAAAGCCTCTAAAACAAAATGAGGCGAAACATCACTTAGATACTCAGAAGTGTGGATGGGGCGGTGGGGGGTGGGGTGGAGGAAGGGATTGAGGAAGAGAGGAGGAAAGAAATGGGAGGAAACCAGGGCATTATCTGTACCCACCTCACTGATGAAAATGTCTGCTTCCTACCCTGGGGATCTGAGTTTGCAGAACATTTTATCTTTCTCTGTTGACAAAGGATCTTGTAAAATCATGGCCACTGAATCAACTAAATTACATTCAACAAACATTGATGGGTATCCTCTATGTCTTTGATGCTGCTCTAGATACAAAAAATGAGCCAAAGTAGATACAAAAAAATGAGCAAAACCCAATCCCTGCTGTTGAGACTTCTACAGTTTATTAAGAAAGTATACAGTAACTCCCTAGGAGATGGAGCTACAAAGTACTGATTGGTTTCAAAGCAGAAGTAATCCATTAATTCGACAATCCCGTCTATCCATATTTACTTGTTTAGATACTTAAGGTCTAGGAGATTGTATCAGGTCACTATTAAAGTTGACCTAAAAAAAATCCAAGTTATTTTCTTATTAGTTTTGTCTTCTCTTTTAAAACCTTTAATTTCAGTGATAGACTGGGATTAAATTAACAACTTTTAACATCTGAAACCCAGCTGTGCTTATGGAAATAAGGGACAGAAGGCTTTGAAATAGAAAATAGATATCCCAAAACTCATCGTTCTACAATTCTGCAAAATTGCCCTCAAACCCTTTTTCAGACTACTGTAAAACAAGCTTATAAATTAGAAACAGAAAAGTACACTGATACCAATATAGGTGAGCAGAGAAAAGAGATGGAACATATTTAAAGCAAACAGAAGAGCTAAAGAAGGATAGTTATTCAGAGTCATCTAGTACATAGGCAAAACGGTCCCTCAGTTAGATTAAGAGCAACCAGTTAGACAAGCATGGGAATTACTGGAAGAAGCAGGTACACTGACATAGTACAAACTATTAGCTGATACCAAGGGAGCTTGTAGGAAACAAGTCAAAAAATTCTAAGAACACAGTGGTCAGGGCCATTGGGTAGCAGCTAGCAGCTCTACCCACCTTAATCATCCCTGGGAAGTCACATCATCATGAAATTGTTTTTCATAATGGTGGCCTTGAGTCATCAAGGAAAACTTTAAATCCTGTTCACTATTCTCTATTTTAAAAAGCAGGAAATGTTTTGGGGCCAGGAGACTGCGTAATGCGGTTTAGAGTTTTTATAGGAAAGATTTGGTTGTGTAGACATTTTACATATTCCCTAGGAACTGAAATCTCTCTGATTAATCAGGGGTTTACAATGTTCTTGACCAGTAAAATGCTCCTTTAAAAGTTTTCTCTAATAGCTATTGACCATGTTAACATTTCATTAGAAAAAATAGTAGATTATATTTTTCAAATATTCCCACAATTATTTTAAAACACTAAACTTGGCTTATTCTGGGGAAAGCATTTTGAGTAGAATTTACGTAGATGGAGAGGCGCTAGGGAGGAAGTCGACAGCATAGAAACAGCATGAAGAGTATGTGGCGACTTGGCACGTTCGCTAATCCTACGTCCGAGCTGACTGCACAGAGATTTGGTGGTGGAAGGCAGACAAGAGGCAGGACCCCCAGGTGAGTCGTGGGAGTGGGAGAATATAAGAAAATGGCCCCCGTGCCTCTGTCTCTTGTTCTTCAGCAGTTGTGAGGATTACAGTGTTTTGACCCAACAGGCCTGTCCTGTTCAGGCCCCCCATGTCTGTGGATAGTCCCTGTGTCTTTCACGTGGAGGAAGATGGCGCTCCTCTCTGCTGTCAACTGTCAGCTTTATTGGTATCAGTGTGCTTTTCTGTTTCTGATTTATAAGCATGTTGTACAGCAGTCTGGAAAAGGGGTTGAAGGCAATTTTGTAGAATTGCGGAACGATGAGTTTTCGGATACCAATTTTCTATTTCAAATAGGAAATACACTTGACAAACAGGCCCTTACAGAGGTGGGAGAGAGAATGCTTAGCTTTCTCTGGGCTCCACTTGGCTGGGCCTTGCCTTGGAGCTGTACAGACAGGCTTGAGTGTGCTGTTTGAGGGAGCACCCAGTAAGAGCAAAAGCTGGTCTCCGTCTTGGGTCCCAGGGTTCTATAAGGATGAACAAGGCTTATCTAATTAACTAGAGTTCTTAGTTACAGGTGAGTTCTGTGTCCGTGTCCCTTTAATAACCATGGAACTTTGGTAGAGTCTTCTTGCACCCAACACCCTGTTGTCAAGCGGTCACCCAGTCCACGTTGCAAATACCCATGACTGATAACTTCCTACCTCCCAAGGCAGTCTTAGAGAATTATTTAGACGATAATCATGTTAAATTAATTCACATGAACAAGACTTTAATTTCTGGCTTACCAGAGGATCCAGCTTCATACTCACTCTCCTTCTTGCTCTTAATGGAATAATGTCTTTTCTGGTTTTTCTAGTTCTTGCTTCCACACCTATCAGTAACATTTAAGTTAGATTATGTGGAGGCTGATGATAACATGCACTTGGTAGAGTTTCCAGAACTTTTTCTGGTCCATCAGTCACTTCGAATTTTGTTAACAGCTGCACCCGAGGGTGAATGGGAAAAGAAAAGGTGTTAACAAAGATTGAAATGACTAATGAACCAGAGAATATTTTTTAGAAAAAATTATAGGCATAGGATTACCTTAAATTGTCATCTATTTTGTAGCTTTATTTTAAAAATTTACTAGTATATTGGGCATCACTAAATATATCTAAAAGATAGTTATGAAGCAACATAACTCAGACTTAGCATTATTTCTGACCAATAAAGCTTGCAGCATTTACCCACAATCCCTGTCTCAGCTGTCCGCTTGAGTGGAATTCCCACTCCTTTTGGTATGGTTTTGGGAGTTGGGACATCATCTTTATCTACTGGCTTCTGTGGTATTTACTGCATCTAAAATGAAAGATTCTGCATTTAAATGTTGCCTGGAAAAAACACAGTATCTTGCTTTCTTTTATTCATTCATTTAAAGTAATTATTGCTATCACAGTTTCATGTGCATTTTTCCCAAACCATAATGATTTGAGACTTATAGAGTATGGTAAAACAGTTGGATTGTTTTGTCAGGGAGGCAATTTTGTGAAGCAAATGGTAGTAATCTGAGCCACTTTTTGGTTTCAAAAGACTTCATCTGTTCACAGGACAATTTTAGGGTCCATACAATTTCTTACCTGGAGGCTAAGATCCTATGTTCAAAATCCCATTTCCCACCTCCCACATGCAGAGTGCAGGTATGAGTTCTTAAAATAAGACACATTCTTCTATAGAATTTTCCTTTCCTACTTCCTTTGGCTCAGAGTGTCTCTGAACTCTTTGTAATTAGTTTAAAAGAAAAATGGAAAAAAAGTTACAGTCTTTTTAAATAAACTACATGTTTCCCTTAGGAATTTATACTAAAATGTGTATTTATTTTTAAAAACCAAATGATATGAATAT
Source organism: Lepilemur ruficaudatus (assembly GCA_963574885.1). Classification (NCBI taxonomy): domain Eukaryota; kingdom Metazoa; phylum Chordata; class Mammalia; order Primates; family Lepilemuridae; genus Lepilemur; species Lepilemur ruficaudatus. The sequence continues at coordinate 16,756 of CAUYRT010002719.1, forward strand.
AAGAAATGCAATACTGCATCAGCCCAATGGTCTAACCAGCCTGTGGTTTCAAAGTTTCATAGTCCTCCATTAATGTTGGCCTCAGAAGTTTTGGGATGTATTTCAAACTCCCTGGTTTCCTTTAATGCTCAAAACTAGATTTACCATTCATAGATTCATCTAAACTTTTCCTGAATGTATTTGTATCTTTAGCTTATATCAATGATAGAAATATTGAGTCCCACAATGGCAGACTACACCCTGTCCACCAAGAGACTATAAACAAGGTGTTACTATAGGGGAATGAAGAATTGGGATGCATTATTCAACCTGTCACAGTTGTTCTTGTGGACAACTATTCACATCCCTTCCACATGCAAAACTCTCTCACCCCCATCCTTTGACCACCTCCCCACCCCCTGCCACACACACACACACACACACACACACACACACACACACACACACACACAAACCCACAACCACACCACGCATTTGTGGAAAGACCAGGATCTTGTGATCCATATCAGGTCCAATTACTGCTACTTTAATCCAGAGACCTATAAACCAAATAGAAATTATCCACCTCCTACATCCCTTTGGTAGGCAGCTTCTAAGATGGTCTCCAGTGGTCCCTTACCTCCTGGTATTTGTGAGCTTATGTTAAGTAACATGCTTCCTATCAATAGAATATGTCACATCTGTGATTAGGTTACATAAGATAGTGACTTCCACCTTGCTAGCAATCTCTCTCTTTCCTCTCTCCCTCCTTCTCTTCTCTCTTCTCTCTCTGTCTCTCTGTCTGTCTCTCTCTCTCTCATCTCTTTTGCTGGCTCTGATTAAATAAGGTGCCATGTTGAGGAGGCTCACGTGGCAAGGAACCGAGGGTGGCTGATCATTGCACAGTGTGGATGTATTTCAGAAAATTAGACACTTAAAAAATGGTTACAAAGGTAATTTTTATGTTATATATATTTTACCACAAGTTTTTTTTTTTAAAAAAACATTTGCTTCACAGAAAAAAAATATACATGCCAAAGCTAAATACAAATAATTAGGATAATAATCCACACCACTGTACTGCTCTACCATAATGAGTAATTAAGGAGTTGACCACAGTTCATAATTCAATCTTAGGCCAAATAAAAATGAAATTGGGAAGGGCAGAGAAACTCTTATGACATATATTTTGAAGAAAATTAGGCTCCTACAAAGACACGATAAACCTGTTATGACTGAAAAATTCACTTATTTCAAGTTTATATTCTTGTTCAGAAAACCAGGAGGCAAATGAGAACTGTAGCAGCCTTTTTATGTCAGTACTTGTATGTTTGGAGATTCACCCCAGGAATGCATTGTTCAGATCTCCCTTCAAGAGAGGCTGGTCCTAGGAGTGTAGTTTGGAGACAGCCTCCAGCTGCTGTAGCTTCAGCATCCACCACGGTGTTCATGCGGACGTGACACTTCTGGGCAGCTCTGGTGACTGAGCTCGGTAGGGATAGGAGATTTGGGCCATTCCTGCCTAAGAGGGGACTCTTCTAATGGGCAGTCTTTGCTCTGGCTCTACCCATCAGCCTGCTGAGAATTTCTCAGAGCTGCACTTCTGTCTGGACTCTCTTCCTCCCCCCAACCCCCCTTCCTTCACAGGTACCAGGTCGACAGCCCAGCTTGAGGCTCTCCAGTCTACCCGTCCCCCTGCCCTGGAGCCTTCACGGCATTTCCCCTAGAAGTGCATGCCTGTCTTGATGTCTGCTTCCTAGAGCTGGCACAGAAACACTGTGAGATAAGTTTTATTTGCTTGATGTGATGAATTGACTTGATTCAAAAACTTGCTTTGCTTTAACGATATTAAAAGAATGAAGACTGTTCCCCCAGAATTGGTTCTCTAGGATATGTCAGCCTGGCTGACCTGAACTAGGTGATTGGCGTTTAGGGAACTGATTTCTCCAGGTTGAGTATAGCTGGAGGCCCCATGGATGTTTTCATCAAGGCTGTTAATGCAGGACATGATGCACCAAAACAAAGAAGTGAACCAAGGAAGAATGGAGAACAGGAAACTGAAATAGGCTGCAACTGGGGACCATGGAGTCAAAGCACTGGGAGACAGAGATGTATCGCTGTTCTCGGGGTCATACTGGGAAATCAATCCCTGACTAGGATCCCTTACTTCTTAGGTATGCCTGGTATTTTAGTTTTCTAGGGCTGCTCTAACACATTATCACAAATTGGGTGGCTTAAAAACAACAAAAAGTCATTCCCTCACAGTTCAAGAGACCAGAGTCTTAAAATAAAGGTGTCAGTGTATTGGTTCCTTCTTGGTGACTCAGAGGAAGAATCTGTTCCACACCTTTCTAGAACCTGGCTTCTGGCGGCTGCCAGCAATCTTTGCATTCCTTAGGTTGTGGCAGCATAACTTCAACCTCTGCCTCACTCATTACATGGCATTCTCCCTGCATGTGTCCAAATTGGCCTCTTCTTACAAGGACACTGGTCATACTGCATGCAGGACCCACTTCAATTCAGCATGACCTCATCTTGACTATATCTGCAAAGTCCCTATTTCAAATAAGGTCACATTCACAGGCTCCAGGTGGACGTGAAAATTTTTTTTTTTTTGTTGCTGGGGAGAGATATTATACTGTTCAACTCAGTACACTTGAGCATAGATTAAAAACTAGTCTTGAGATGGGAAAGAATTTCCTGGTGGCGAGCCTCTGAAAATAGGAATACAGGGTCTGGCTGCAGATCTGAAATGTCAGAAGGTACAGAATGTCTTCTTTCCTGACTACCCTTCCTCCACAATTAAGATGATTACTTAATTGATACTCTCCTTGGCTTCCAGTCTTCAGAGCCCCATGAAATATCTGGCTTAGTGCATTTGTGTTTGTGCATTTGCCCTACTCCTTTACCACCCCACCCCGCCCCATCACAACTGTTCTTAGAGAGGAAGGCAGATCGCAGAGTCCAAATGCTAAATTGCCAGGCTCATGTCGGGGTGGGAGACAGCTACGTTGAGTGGAGGGGGCAGCTGCACCACTGAAATGGAATGGGGGGAGGAATTTAGGTTCTTGTTTCTCAGCTTTTACCCAATTCTCTTTATGCTGACCTCCCCTACCATTTCACTCCTAGATCCTTTAGGCCCCAGTACTGCCACTTCCAGAACATTAAGAAGATTCAGCAATAAATCAAGGTGGTTTTCAGCTTTTTGCACCACCAGCTCAGAATTTTCCTATCTCTGTTCTTCTCCAGATTGCAAAATTGTGTTGCTGTTGTCTTTCTCATACTTGAGATTTTTTTTCAGTGTGGATATTCATGTCTATCATCTACCTATCTATCCATCTGCCTGTCTTTTCATCCATCCATCCATCCACCCATCCATCTCCCTTCATTGCAGTTTCAGTGGGGCTTTGGAGGGAGTGAAGTTAGATGTGTATAGTAATCAGACATCTTAACCCAGAACTCCAGATTTAAAGCGATACCAATCAATTTCTCCTGTAATGTTGAGCTGCTCAGTGCAGAAATGAAGTAGGTACACAGATTTAACCAGGATTGAAGTTTTGCCAGGTATGAAGAAAGCAAGGTGACAGGACTTAAGGGTGCGTTATTTGCAAGGGAGTAATTATAATGATGCACCTGAGACTCTAAAGCTGGGTAGGGAGGGTAGTGAGAGCATGAAGGAGATGATGAGTGAAAAAATTGGGAGTCAATGGATTGGAGTCTCAAAGATTTTTGAAAAAGTGCTCAGTTGGGTACACAAAGTTAAGGAGCAGGAAGGATAGAGAGTGGAAGGCTGGAAATTTAGATTTAAGACTTCGGAGGGCTGTTGAGTGGCCTTGAGAAGGGGGGGTGTGGCAGACTATTTTTCAAAGGAGGTCACAATATTTCACATTCCATTTGGCTTCATACAATGTGCCAATGCCACACCTCCATTAAGAGGTAGAATCTAATTCTTTCCCCTTGAATCTGGGCTGGCCTTAGAATTTGTTTATACCCAACTGGATGGAAGTGAAGCTATGTGATTCTCAGGCTAGGTCAGAAAAAGCCATGTAGTTTTGTCCTGGCTCTCTTGGAAAGCTTCCTCTTGAGGAAGCCAGCCATCATGTGAGCAGTCTAAGACTGAGACTACCATGTTGGAGAGGCCAAGTGTAGGGGCTTTGGTTGACAGTCCCAGCTGAACCTAAGCTTCCAACCACCCCTGCCAAAATACCAGACGTGTGAGTAAAGCTGTCTTGGACTCCACTAGAGCAGCCAGCTAGGTACCTATATGTGACTTCATCTGATACCATGAGGAACAAAAATTGCCCAGTTCAACCCCACCTGAATTCTTAACCTACATAATTCATGAAGTATGGCAAAATGTCTGTGATTTGCAAGTCTCTCTCATCCAGAGCTCTACCATGAACTCCAGACCCATATATCCAACCGCCTTCAGAACGTCTCTACTAAGAGCATCTCAAATTTAACATGGCCCAAACTGAGTTCTGGATAGTTCTTTCAACCTTGCTCTTCCCTATCTCAGTTAAGGCAACTCAGTTCTTCCAGTTGCTCAGGCCAAAAACCTTGATGTCGTCCCTCACTCCTTTCTTTCTCATACTCCATATCCAGTGTTAGGAAATCCCATTGGCTCTATCTCCAAAATATGTCCAGACTTCAACCACTTCTCACCACCCCACTGCCACTCCTTGGTCCAAGGCCCCATCATCTCGCCTGGATTATTGAGATAGTCTCGTTACAGGTCTCACTGCAGCTGCTCTGTTCATCGTCAGTCACTCAGCAATTTTCTTCAGCATGTATCACAGTCTAACAAACTATATATTTTACTTATTAATTGTCTATTTTCCCCAGTTAAATGTAAGTGCCACAAGGCAAGCAATTTTGTCTAATTTGTTTACTGCTATTTAGACTAGTGCCATGCATATAAAAAATACTCAAAACATATTTATTGAATGACAGAATTTCTCAGCATAGTGTATACTATCCCAATCAAAGGGAAAAAAATGGGTAAGGGAAACAAAAAGGCAGGGTTGGATACAGCCAAAGAAAATTCTAATAAGAGATATAATTGTAGCTTTCATTTATTGCATCATTCAATCATTTATTCACAATTTTCTAATTGCATTCTTGATGAATATCTGTGTTCAACAAAGGAGTGAATCCACTAAGCAAAGTTCATTTATTTGTCAAGATGTTCCTCTTTTCATTTTGAGTCTTTACTGTCCTGAAGTCCTAAGAGAACCGCATCAGCCTCTAGTATAGTTGTATCTGTTGTTGCTCCCAGAAACCTAGACGTAAGTTCAAGATCTAATAGCCGCAGACGGACCCTGGTTCCTCTCTGGTATTTCCTAAATAGTGAGAAAAAAAAATTCTATCAATTCTGCATATCATAACATGAACACCTAGTTTAAAAATGAAATGCAAATTCTCTTTTTAATTTGTGTTGGCTCAAGATAAAGAAGTTAACACTAGTATCTGAGAAATAGTTGTATTCCACATAAAAGTAATTTGGTTGTATAAGAATTTTCATTTTAAAGTTGCCTTTGAAGATTTTATAACCACAATAAAAGTATACTCCAAACTGAAATTCAAACAAGTCAGTTCTTCAAACTGGCATTTACTTCAACACGTCATTTATTTTTAAAGCTAGAGAGTATCAAGGGGAAAAAAGTTTTCAGATACATTTTTCTTCCTAAAATTAAAATAGTCTTTTAAAGTAAAGTAAAATTGTACAAAAGCAAGGCAGAAAAAAGTCTAAGCACAAAGTATTCAGTATTTGGGATTGACTGCACTGTTATTAAAATGTAGTGCCAACTGGATGAACCTGGAGGTCATTATGTTTAGTGAAATAAGCCAGGCACAGAAAGACAAATACCACATGATCTCACTTATATGTGGAATCTAAAAAAGTTGAACTCTTAGAAGCAGAGAGAACCACAGCCTCCAGGGTTATCAGGTCAAAGGATATTGGTCAAAGCATACAAAATTTCAGTTAGATATGAGGAATAAGTTCAAGAGATCTAATGTACTTTATAGTGATTATAGTTAATAATAACGTGGTGTGTGCTTGGAAATTGCCAAGACAGTAGATTGTAAGAGCTCTCCCACCACGAAAAATGATAAGTATGTGAGATAATGCATGTATTAATTAGCTCAAGTTAGCTATTCCACAATGTATACATATTTCAAAACATGTTGCTCATAATAAATATATATAACTTTTATTTGTCAATTTAAAAAGTAAGTAAATTAGGAAAAGATAAAATGCCAGCGATAACATCATGATGACTCAATTTGGTCAATAAAATATTCAAGTTTTTTATAATACCAAATGAAAACTTATATTCACTTGCCTTTCTTCCTTAATCATTTATTTTAAAACTTTAATGTCAACATTATAGAAAGGCAAGAATGAAAATACTGCTACTGATTAAAATGCACAAATCTTTAAAGATCTAAATATATACTTTAAATACTGTAATTTTGAAATGAGAATAATTTTATATAAACAGAAAATGAAGAAACAAACTTTTCAAAAAAGTCACTGGAAAATAATTTTGGTAGACAAGAAAATGAACAGTCCCCACACAATGTTTGATTAGATATTCTGAAGGAATTTATAAATAGTCCATCAAGTAAACTTTAGGCCTATTCAGCTGTTTTTAAAAAGTTATTTTTTTTCTGATTACAGAAATAAATGTCTTTTTGTAAAATCTGAAAAGTAATGAAGTCAATCACTTTTTCTAGTCATTCTATATATATTTATATATATGTATTAATACATATGTGTGTATCTGACAGCATGGATCATATCTTCTGTATTTTGCTTTTAAAAATTTACAGATATCCTCCACGTTACAGATAGAAAAATTATGGTACATGGAAGTAAAGCTACTGGCTAAAGCCACACAGTGGTATAAGAGGATTTACAGATTCTTTTGCTCTTTCTTTTCTTAAGTTTTCAATTACCTGTGACCTCTTGCAAGAACAGTAAACTTAATCCCTTTAGGAGTGGTAAGAATTTATCACTTCACATAGTCTTATAATGTCTTTCCTATGAAATAAAATATAAGCCATGTTGCTGCCAAACTCATTATTTTAATTACTCTCCATTAGAAAAATAGTTGTTTTCAGTGGTAAATAATGAATTAAATTATCAGAAAAAAAATTTCCACAGCTTCATGCAATGTTATTTCTTTACATCTTCTTTTTCAATTAGGAAAAAAATCCAGATAGTTTTTCAGAATTCTTCTATTTCATATTGAAACCACAGAATACTGTTGTCTTGAAAGGCAAATAGGATGTCTCCAATGAGCACATTCAAAATGAATATAGCCTGTGTTTTTACTGCTTGGTGTGTTTCTTTCAACTTCAAGTGCTTGCTTCTGACTGATCTTTGTGAACTCCAGCCTAAATGGATTCAATCTCAGCCTTTACCAGGACTGCTCTCTTCTACTGTGCACTTTCTCAGACCATATGCTGCAGTAAACGAGCCTGCATGTCTGAGCTGTATAGGAAAAGGGCAATTAAATCTGGTTTTGCATTTCTGCATTAAGGACACGGTTTAAAGACTTTCCTTTGGAGAGGTTTTTGACATTCTTTCCACAGACTTCTTTAACATCTGTCAGTGCATGCTACCGATGGTTCTCATAGACTTAAAATAGAGAGAATCTCTCTGACTAGTTCTTTGATATAAATATATTAAATAATACAAAGCCAACAAATACAAGGCTTGGATTCAACCTCAGTATCCAAAGAGAATATTGTGAGGAATTCTGACTTTGCTAGTCAAATTAGCTGTCTTGCTGTAATCATAATTCTCAGAAGTTTTAAAATAGTTCTTTTGAAATCATTAACTATCTTTTCATCCCAGTAAGTTAAAATCTTTAAGATTTTTTTCTGACTTTCTCACAGTTCCTTAAAGTTTTAAGACTATAGAGGTAAATTTTTCTTTTTCTCTTTTTTTAAGAGGAAAAAATTTCTAATGACTTAATTAACACTCACTTGTTTTTTCCAATTCATATAAATGCTCACTGTCATGCCGATTTACATGTGAAGCCAGCAGCCATGCCCCTGTGTGTGAGCACGTGGGAATGTGTATACTTTGGTCTTTAAGTGAACTGTTTGGGCCTCAATTTCCTCATCACCAAAAAGCACAGGGTTAGAAAAGACCTACAGTCTTTAAGTGGTTGTATGATTTTATTCTACTTTCAGAAAATTTAAGTATTTGTAAATTGATACAGTCTAAAGTGATATTAAGTGCAAAATCAATTACACATAGACACAAAAATGCAGAATTTTAAGCCTTTTAATTAGCTATGTAAAATATTATGACCACCTTGAACAGTCAATTAACAAGTGAACTCTTACATGCAGACTACTTGGTGTATTTCAGACTCGCCCCACTTTTTCAAAGTATTATTTGTCATGTTTCCTTGACCTATCCAGTCCATTGCTTCTTTCTGTTCAAGCTGTAAGATGCCTATCAAAAGTTTCTCATTTTTTCCTTTTGATTCTCTACGTGATCATGAGCATGCAACATTTCACAACCCCTAACTGGTTTCTAGACAATTTGTTGAATTAGTGGCCAGTTACTTTAAATACATACCTATCTGTTTTAGTATTACTCACACCTGTATTATCTGTACTGTCCCATCAAGCACAACAGCCATGATTAACAAACAAAGGTGACAGAGTGCTAAGTTCTCCTCTCCAATATTTCCACCCATCCTTATTATAAAATTTTAGATACAGCACAAATCTTAAGTCCTAACTTATTATCTTGGGTCACCAGAAGATGTAAGTTGGAAATGAAAATTATTATAATCATAATTTCTGATACCTGAATTTTCATCAAAAGTCCTTTGAAAATAACTAATGATTAACACTTTAAAAATACTATTTAATATATAGAGTGCACCTATTGAATAGGCCAAAATAAATAATGCATATAACTGACAACTGGAAACTCACATGCCCGCATGGCAATGAGCAAAGGGTATTGTTCATAATTCTGAATGCACTTCCTCAAACTACAATCACCCTGCATAAGGATTTTAATCTTCTTCTACAACTCTAATGTGTGAATGTATGATTTTGTTTTTCCCTGAAACCAAGTTCTATTTATTCTTGCCCTGCTAGCATTCTGCACCATCACAAACAGAAATTTTATTTCTTGTTCAAACACTGATTTATTTTCAAAAATATGAAAATGGAGCATTTTTAAATGTCTAGTAAATAACTTCACTTTTTAATAATGTGGAATATGCATATATTACATATGACATCAATAATGACAGTTACAATCTTTTCTTAGAGTTACAAAATAGGATGTTGTCAAGAAATGAGGGAAAGGAAAATCCTATCACCTGACAGCCATATCAAGTCTATTTTTATTAAAAATCTAAATATTTTCTGCTAATCAAATTATGACTAAATACATACAGGGGGCAAAAAAAATCCAGAGGAAGTAGAAGGAATAAATACTTTCAGGCACCTGAAATATGCTGACTAAAATTGGGATCAAACTTGGTGCTACTATTATGGCATCTAAGCAAAAGGGAATACATTTTGTAGTATATTATTTTCATTTTATGAGAGAAGAAAATATATACATTTATTGGCAGAAGCAAATTTTGGCAGTATGGAACAGAGATTTGCCTGTGACTGAGTAAAAGAAAACCTACCTTTTCTGGGCTGTTTACTTATCTGTAAAATGAAGGTTATATGCAACAACTCACAAGGTTGATGTGAGGCTTAAAGCATTTTAAAGTGTGAAAAGTGAATGGCACAAAATAAATACTCAACAAATAGGAACTATTTTAAAATTCACTGCATTGATACTTATAAAGTACAACAGACAACTGAAAGGATAATAACTTCAAATATAATTTTACTAAAGATAGTAGAATACTGTTCAAATGGACAGGTCTAGTAGCAACCTTCAGCATACATAAAAGAAACAACAGGATAACAAAACTCACTGAAGGCATTCTTTGAGTTTGGGGACTTGGGGCTGAGGGAGGAGGGGGATAATGAAGTCCAGAGATTACTCTATAATTTACGGGGACAGACTTGGTGTCTCTACAGGGAGTAAGGGCTGGGAGGCATAACAGAATAGCCTGTGGAAGCTTTTTAAATTTTTTTCTTGTCTTTAAAAAAAACCCTGACACCTGGGGTCCAACCCAGACCTGCTCTATCAAAATCAATAGGGTAGAGTTGCAGACTCATGTACATTTGGGACAAAGCTCCCCAAACAGATTTGGTCCTCCTGACCTCTTCAAAACTCATGGGTTAATGGGTTCATAAGTTATTCTCTAGAGAGTTTGTTGCAATTGAATTCCAGTGGTTCATGGTAGTTTGGGGCAAAGCTGAATATTGCTTAATTCAAGCCTTAATTTTCCTAATAAGTGAATGTGGTATAGACATTATGTAGAAGTTCAAACTTAGAGCTACATGTTTTAAGTACCAAATATGGAGCAAAATTATTTTTCCATTATGAAAATTCAAGAGGTTAATATGTATTTTCCTCTTAACAAAAGGCTGACTCATTTTAGCTCAGTTATATAAGGTTTACTGCAGTTAACATTGCATTTCATGACCAAAAGATATGTGATTTTCAAAATCACTTGCACAACGCTCAAGAACCTAACACTTGCTGGCATACGCAAGAGTCGAGTTTTAGCTTGACAATTGCTTTATGGCAGGTGTTATCTCCTGATTACATCATCCCTAAAACATCCTAAATAACGTCCTTCCATAGCAGAACCTACGTCTCCAGATTCCTACCTAAATTCCTTGTACTTTAGACTACATTAAGAGAACAGAAAAGTTCTAAATTTATTGTACCACCCATTTCTAGTTTTATTTTTTCTTTTAATCTTGTTTCTGTCTCTCTGAATTAGTTATTTATTAAATAGGTATTATTAAATTTTCAACAAACACCTGTTCAACACCTATATGAGGTAAGGGAATATCAATAAGAAATAGAGAAACTATCCCCTCTCTCTCCTCCTCCCAACCTCCAGAGGCAAAAATGGAGTGAAAAGCCATATTCTGCCTATTTCTCATTCTGTGGACACTTTTAGAAGGTCTGTCCTGACTTCTGTGCCTTTTCAACAAGGGATGAGACTTTATCAGATACCTCTGGAAAGCCAAACACTTAAAAGAGACTGTTATCGCAGTAGCCTGTGTAGGCTGGCAACGGTCAGAGAGAGGAAAATCTTTCATAAAAGAATCAGACCCATGCCGCAGATTCCATGCAATCCAGAGTGTTTTAAACAGCCTCCCATAGGACAAAAACTAGTGTCAATGAGGGGAGGGGAAGTAGAAAAGGGAGTAGAAGGGGCAGAGGGTGGGGCACAAAGACTCCCATCCCATGCTGACCAGGGTTGTTAGGTTGGTTTTAAAAAGACCCTCAGGGAACAAAATAGAGCTTGTGACTTGAACTTTGAGGCCCTGTCTGATATCTGCTCTTTGCATCCTCAACTCTGGATACATTAATTAAATACTCCAGTTCCTGCTCTTTATTAAAATCAGAGGGCGTTGAAGTCTCGAAGTTTCTGTGAAATTAAAACTAAAAAAGAAAATAGACTATACAAGTACAGAAAAGCAAGCAGTTTAAAGTCATTTCATGTGAGAAAGTGGTTTTAGATCACTGCAAGCTCAGTAAGAGTCAACAATGTAGTTTTGCTCCTCTAAAAAGCTAATGTAATTTTAGGCTGAATTAGAAGTATATATTCCATAGAATAATTCTAACCTCCTTTTACTTCTCTGACCATATGGAGAATATTGTGATCTGTTCCAGGCAACACAATGAGAGGGTCATTGATCAATTAGTTGGAGTCTATCCAGAAGAGGATGATGAAAGAATCTTGTATTATGTTGAAGGAAGAACTTAAAGGAAGGAAGGTATTCAGCAGGTTGAAAAAAAGTAGAAAGAGAACCTTGAACCTATCTGAATTTGAAAGGCTTTAATATTACAGAGGTGACAGTATTTATTTTCTTTGACCATTTTGTGTGCCTCCAAAAAGTAGATTAAGACAAATAGGCAGAGGCTATAGGATGGCAGAGGAGGAACTTCTAATAGAGCTGGCTGGAAAGGAAATCAGTTGTTTTACGTAATAATGGCAGAAATCACATAGAATTTACACCCTGGATGACCACTGTGGCAATGATGGAGTTTGAATTCAGTAAGGCTGAATTAGACGACTTTTAAGATTCCTTCTATTTCTAAAATTTATGAGTCTGTGACTCAGAAAGTCTATTAGGTCTCCTACAACAGGAAGCATGAAAGCTGGAAAGCAGGTTTAAAAAAGAACAGCCAAAAGTCAGAAGGTAGGTCAGCTGTACAGAACAAAATTTAAAATCTGATTACCTTTCAATTTACCTTTCATCACTTAACTCCTTCAGACCATGAAGCACAATACTCTCATTAGTGACTTACCACATCCATAGGCGCCTTATTTTCAGATAGCAATATCCATTATCATGACTAGCTTATTCCTCTGGCTCAAATCTGAAGCTAGAGATGATTCTGGGTGTGACTGCTGGCTAAACAGCCAGTTACAGTGTGTTTCAGATAAAACCGCTACTTAATTGACCAGCCAACACAGATGTTTTACCTCTTATAATAATCACTTCCCTGGGTAGGCAACTCCTAAATTACCCTTCTCTGGTATACAAATGATAAAGAGACCTAAGGAGGTCAAATGAAGCTACTTTTTCTGTTATCTACATTACTCTTTAATAAATCTATGTCAATGTGGCACATTTGAACTTCCACTTTGTAGCACTGCACTACACTATACACAAGTAGGCATTTGATACACGTTTGTAGAAAATTACAGTAAACACCTACTTTCAAATGCTACATAAAACGTCTCTGCAACTATTTCTGCAAACTGGGGGACTGAGATCTTTGGACAAGGCTGCATTCCACCGCTGTCATATGTGCTCCTGAACTCGCCTTCCAATCTCAAAGCTCCATTCATTTATTTTAAATCCTGAGGAGGAGCATAGGTGTTGACAGTGTGTTACTCAGAATGTTGCAAGTATTCCGTGATCTTTGGGACAGTCCTGTCAAAACGGGAGTGTGACTACACAGTGACCAGGGTGCTTCTGCTCACCAAGCTGATGATATTTTTGCTTCTGACTTGAGAAAAGAAATTGCTTATGAGCAGATTGGTATCTCTAGGGTGACTTTGCTTTAAGCTCTAAACACTAATAGAGTAAAATATTGCCAAGAATCAAATACTTTTGCAATAAAATTCTGCAAAAAAAAAAGAAAAAAGGAAGAAAAAAGAAATATTACACACCTCAGAGTTTCTGAATTAAAAAAAATTAAAGCATCTATTTATGATTTAAAGTTATAAGTAAAAGGTTTTTTGTTTGCTTTTGTTTTTATTTTGGTGGAAGTAGGAGGTTGAGGCAAGTTCCTTGGGATTAGATGATATTATTTTAAATCTTTTACTATCCTGAAAACATCATTTGAATAATAATAATATTCCAAAAGTACATTGTAAGGTATATTTTGACTAATATAAATATCTCTGAATGAATTCTTATGCCTTTTAAAGTAAAGCAAAACAGGGTAAAATAATAACTTAAATTTTTTTCTTCACTGCTAAGAAGAAATTAGTAGTCTCTAAAAAGAAATCCTAACTTTGATGAGCATTCATTTTCTATCAAATTCTATATTATAGAGGTTATCTGCATCAAGCTTTCCTTTCACAGGTAAATGGATGTCCTAAATCAGTGGCTGCAAAATGGAAAAAGATTTCAAGATCCTAGAGCTTTTTAATTTGCCAAAAAAAGATGAATAAAGGAACAAAATTCTATCCAGAGAGCATATATATCATGTCATGTTAATAGGTAAAGACAGCCAGTTTATTGGTCAGAAATAACTAAAACTAGGATAACAAACTGACAGTGTTTAAGAACAATTCTGTTCCCCAATATACTCCTTTTATGTGAACAACTCTATGATCATTATGTAACCTTGGGCAAGGTATTTAGCTCCTCATTATTGTAAAATGGGAATCACCATGATTCCTACTCATAGGATTGCTGAGAAGATTGTATGAGATAAATGTATATAAAGGATTAGTAAATGCTCAATAAAAGTCCAGTCAGGCAGGCCTTGATTTAGCAAAGAAATGATTCAGGTACAAACAGCTACTCTCTGTCATAACTAATGCAGGTCTGGCTGTAAAGTTTGCTGGGGCTGGCAAATTGACTGGCAGGAAGGTTGTCTCCTGTTTGGATTAGACAGCAGCTAACAAAGATTTGTGTTCAAAGAAATTAAGCTTAACTTTGATGAGTATCAATTAGCTAAAGGCTTCTAATCTACTGGATAAGCAATAGCAGGCGGACTTTCAGGAAGTGTGTTTCTAGGTCCAACAGACCTTTCTGTTGACAGCAGGAACCAGGTGACTGAGGATATGGGAACAGAATATGAGCCCTGAGGGAGATGGGTCCCACAGGAGTACTTGCCCTGGGCCTGAGGCTCCAACCTGTCAATTTGTTCATTAGTTCATTCATTCATTCACTTATTCATTCCACAAATGTTTTTTAAAGGACCACCTGGCTCACGCCTGTAAGCCTAGCACTCTGGAAGGCTGAGGCGGGCGGATCGCTCAAGGTCAGGAGTTCGAAACCAGCCTGAGCAAGAGCGAGACCTCGTCTCTACTATAAATAGAAAGAAATTAATTGGCCAACTAAAAATATATAGAAAAAATTAGCTGGGCATGGTGGCGCATGCCTGTAGTCCCAGCTACTCGGGAGGCTGAGGCAGGATTGCTTGAGCCCAGGAGTTTGAGGTTGCTGTGAGCTAAGCTGACGCCACGGCACTCACTCTAGCCTGGGCAACAGAGTGAGACTCTGTCTCAAAAAAAAAAAAATCAGTAAGGAAATGGCAGCTACCAGGAAAAGGGAGAACACTGGAAAGTGATAAAGGAGCACTTATGCTGCCCCAAGACACATGTCCAGAATACCTTCTGTACCACTTCTCCACTGTGTACATGCATTCAAGGAGGCTGGTCTCCATGGACTGCTCTAGTGTCTTCCCTGTGGCTTCCAGAGGTGGCTGGAGGGCAGGAGGAGAGTGAAGTCAGTGGTTGTCTGTATCTCCTGACCAAAGGCTCTTTCTCTCAGGTTCCGGTGAGCCCTTCCTTCCTTGGCTGGTTTGTCATTAGGAGCCTCAAGGCTCTACACTATCCCTGGTATTTCTTTATTAAACTCCCTTTAACTACCCAACTTGAGGGTGCCATCTCTTTCCTCTAGGACCTTATTTGACAGAGCCTATAAAGCCCTTCACAGTCCCTCCTAACTGCTCTAATTTCCTCTATTTTTAGTCATTTTGAGGTTTGTTTGTTTAAAGTCCATGGAATGTACCAAGCTCTTTGCTACTTCAGGGCCTGTGCCTAAGGATCCTCTGCTTAAAACACTCTTCCTCCCATTCTGTCATGCTTCCTGTCTCAGCTTAAATATCCTTTTCTCCCAGAGGCCTTTCTAGACCCCCATCCAAAATAAGGTACCCCCAGTTATTCTCTCCTACACTCTGCTTTTTTCTTTCATAGTACACAGTTTGTAGTTGTATACTTGTGTTCATTTGTTTTGTGTCTTTCTCATTGGTCTGTGATTTCCATGAACATAGGAGTCCATGTCTGCTAGTTACAAACCTTAGTGTTTATCATATAGCCTGGCATACAGCTATACTAACTCACTAACTCCATAATGAATGAAAGACTTTTAGTGCTGTCTACTCGCCATCCTTCAAGGGTCATACATTTCAACTCCAGGAAAAGTTCCTGCTCAAAGGTGATGGCAAGTTGTTCTAGTTCCTGAAAATGGCAAGTTTTATGATGGGAGGGTGGGCAAATCACTAAGCAGTCCAACAAAGCACAAGAACAAAACTGATCCCAACAATCCTTTTGCAGACGTGACTATTCTCCAAGTTAAGAACAAAACAAGGAGGAAATATGCTGGGCCCTAAGAGCTAGAACACTCAACGACGAGCTGCAAAGTTGAGTTATTCGCCCGGGTGGGAGAAGGTGTAAAGCGGCTTGCCTATATAACGCTGGCAAGATGACTGCCCAGATGCAATTAAGGTACACAGATGGATAGCTTCCCCAGGGAAATGTCAACAACTGACACCCACACTGTGATCTCTCACATGTAGATATGCCAGTGTTTACTTAATCATTCCCTTATTTCAACATGTTTAATGAAAGTCTACTATGTATATGTCATGGTGTGTGCAAAGGTAATACAGTCACCATCTCTGTTGTCAAGACATTGAAAAGGAGCTGCTTGAGAGGCAGTTATGAAAACAAACTCTTATGCAGGATGAAAATATTATAGTCTACACATGGGAGCAGAGGGGACAAAGGATAAAGGGTTAGCTTAATCCTATGGAAGGTTTCACTGAGAAGGCAGCACTGAACTAAGACTTGATGCATGAGGTAGACACTTGCTGGGCCATCAGGGAAGGGAGTGCATTCCAGGCAAAAGAAACATGTAGAAGGGCATTGGAGCAGGGAGGGGTCAGGTTGGGTTTTTTAATTCTTGGAATGTGGAGTGCAAGTGAGAAATACAATAGGGACATAAAAGCCAACAAGAGTTAAATCACGACCTTGCAAAGGAGCTAAGCAAATAACCTATGGGCAATGATCAGCTACTGGGGCATTTACAAGCCCAAGAGCAAGATCAGGTGTGCCTGCCTTAATTCATTGTGTTGGCAGTGGGGAAGACAGAGTGGAGTAAGACTAGACAGAGGCAAGAGACCCCTCCCCCTCCCCAAAAAAGAGGCTATGCAGTGGTTGAGGAAAAGATTACTACCAGAACCAGGGCAGAGACAGTGCAAATGTGTGATCTACTGGATACTCGGGAGCTAATGTGCAAGGATCTTAGCGGGAGGTTAAGTGTGAAGGATGAATCTAGGACAGAGCCCTTCTTTTTGCCATGGGCAATTGGCCAGTTTTACCAAGCTGGGACAGAGGCGGTAGTAAGATAGGGGTCCTATGGAAAAACATGAATGCAGCTTTTAACAAGTGGATTGAGAGGTGTCCGCAGGACATCCAGGTGAAAATGTCCACTAGGGAGCTGTTAGGGGTCTGGGGGTTTTGAGCTGGATCTGGCTTAGACATATGGATTTGTGGCATCATTAGCGTGGCTGAGATTGTGCAAAGCTGACCGGGAAAATAACAAACCTAGAGAAGAACAAACATAACACCGTGTGAAACCAGGGTCAGCTTTGCGGTTTTTCTCCCTCTTCAGCTTGGACTGTGGAACGCCTTTCATTTCTCAAGAGTTCAGGAACCAACAGTGTGCGAAGAAGCAATGCGTTCAAGCTGCGGGAGGGCCAGTCCCACCTAGCGCAGTCGAGAAGGGCGCCTGGATTTCCTGGGCCACGTCCCGGGAAGCTCGCGACTCCGGCTATTCCGTGTCAGCAGTTACCAGCCTCCTTGCAGACCTCACCCGGCGGGCTCGACGCTGCCCGGTGACGTCATCGCCGTGCGCCCATATCCACTCCCGATCGCACTCCGCGGGCTCGGCGCTTCCCATTGACGTAATCGAAGCGCGACCTCCCGCCCCTTGCGTGTTCAAGCTCCGCGCGCTGTTCGTGCTGCAGCTCCACGGCCGGAACTCGCGCGCTCTTCGTCGCTGCTCCTTCTGATGATGTTCCCCGCGGTGCCTTCTCCGCGGACTCCGTGTCCCGGGTCCCGAAGGGGCCCGCTGGCCGGAGTCGGGCCGGGCTCCACGCCCCGGGCGGCAAGCAGAAAGGGTCTGTCCTTAGGGTCTGCAGTCGGCTCGCCGGTGCTCTTCTCGCCGGTCGGCCGGCGTAGCTCGCTGAGCTCGCGGTAAGTGATCGCCCCCGGGTGGGTCCGGCGACCGGCAGGCTCAGGGCCGGGTGGGGTAGTGTCTCCAGAAGCCTCCGGAACCAGGGATAGCAGTGGGGAGGGGAATGCCAAAGTATTGGAAAATAGGCTATCTCCACTCTTGCAGGTTATTTCTGCTTAACTTTGATTAATTTATCTGCTGAGCCCTCGCTTTGCACTCTTCATGGCTTTACCTCTGCGAAGAACAAACTGGGTTTAAATCGGTGGTTACCTCCATCCCTTTTACTACCCCTGCGATCTGGTGTAAGTCACTCGTGATTTTCTTTATCTGTGAAATGGCGATAATATATCTGACCTGTGTCTGCTTCAATAAGGCAAAAAGAGTCGATATGAATTGCCACCATGCGGATGTAAAGTGATGGTGGCAATGAGGACCTCCAATCCTGGAAAAATCATTATTTAATGCCTAACGTACTAACTGCCATTAATATCTGCTGATCCGTAATTAAATGGCTTTTAGCTACAGAATTTAACTTTGTAGCTGAGTTATAGGGAAAAGGCTCCATATAAGCAATGAGGTTAAGAGTGCTGTTGTAGTTGTGTTACTAAAACCACTGGTGAATCCACATCACCAGTAAAATCACATTCCCCCCTTCATGTTCGTAGTAGTCTAATAAAACCTTAGAAGATAACATGTTTCTGTGTAGTTTTCTCTGAATTCATCTATCAAAAATGAATTTTCCCCTGGAGGAAAACAGTAAATACTGGGCCTCAAACTTATGATTAAAATTTATCTATAAAATTTTGCAGTGCTTTAAAGGAGAAGTGATTTTTAAAGAATATACTGTGTCATGCTTTTCTGGGGAGGAAGATAGAATACACTACTGTATCCTTGACTTTTATGCGTATTTTAAAAAGTGCTCTTCAAACTGCTGATCTTGTCTGTTTCTTTTGAGAAAAGTTGGAGAATAAAAGCCATATTTTATATAATGTGTGTGTTTTTTAAATCTCTTCTTACCTTCTGATGATTATTTGAAGGAAATCCTTTGGTATAATACTCTATTAGGAAACAGAGCCCTCAGCCACTCTGTATGTGCATCTCATTTAATTGTCATGATAAGAGAATACCTTTTATACTGGTGACATTTCATTATTATTCTGAATGTTAAGAAGAGAGTTAGAAGAAAATATAATTTCTGCTGTTATGTCTGCTATTGAAGACCATGTGTGGCTCTTATTTAATTCCTTACTTGGTTGCACAGATCTGGTAGCTTCTTATAATTCTAGAGCTAGACGAAAGCTTAAAGATCATGTAACCTAATGTTTTTTAAAATGTTTATGTAAAATGATCATGTAACCTAATGTTTTTTGACCAAAACATATGATGAAGGCTAATGTTTTATATTATTTTGTCTCTCAAAAATGTTGATTGAGACCTGCAAAATGACCCACCCTTTGAAAAACACCAGTGTCATCCAACCTTCTTTTTTCACAGCTAAAGAAGCAGAGTTTAAGAGTTTAAGTGAATAGAGGCATGCATCTAATTACTAGAGCATAAGGGTCTAAAGCCAGGTTTTCCTAAATCCTGTCAGTCTTTTTTTTAATGAAAAATACATTTAATTACACAGTATAGATAAGCCAGTGTTTTTTTTACAGTGTACATGAGCCAGTATTAATTCTTGTTTATTAAAGGTCTCATTATTGTGAAAATATATACATAAAAATTAAGATATTGGAAAATTTTAAGTTGTAAGTGAAGTAATATAGACTCTTTTCTTTAGAGGAACACCTACACGAATATTCCCATACCACTCCATAACTGAATCTACAAACTATGATGTGAAAACGTTTGGATCTTCTCTTCCCGTTAAAATCATGGAAGCCCTAACATTGGCTGAAGGTAGGTGTCATCTTTCCATTTGCTTCTACTATTCATAGCAATTCAAAATGAAGCCTAAATCTGTCATAGAGATTGAAATTTGTGGTTTGTCTTGTATGCCTTTAAATGGAGAGAAATGAATAGGCTGGCTGGTGTTTCACTGTAATTGAGATTTATAATAAATTTGAGAAGCAAAATGAGTTCATTCTAACACAATCAAGTCTTTAATGGTTTTAAGTACTGTACAGTAGTCCCCCCGTTATCTTTGGAGGATTTGTTCCAAGATCCCCAATGGGTGCCTGAAACCTGGGATAGTACCAAACCCTATTTATACTATGTTTTTCCCTATACACACATACCTATGATAAAGTTTAATTTATAAATTAGGCACAGTGGTAAGAGATTGACAATAATAACTAATACTAAAATAGAACAATTATAACAATATTCCAGCAGCACTAGTTTGGGCTTTGGAGTCATTATTAAGTAAAATAAGGGTTATTTGAACATAATCACTGCAATACCTCGACACTTGATCTGATAAGTGAGACAGCTACTAAGTGACTAACAGGCAAGTAGCATATAAAGTATGGATATGCTGGACAAGGGATGATTCGCAATCTGGGTGGAACAGAGTGGGATGGTGTGAGATCTCATCACACTACTCAGAGTGGCATGCAATTTAAAACTTATGAATTGTTTATTTGGATTTTCCGTTTAATATTTTAGACTGCAGTTGACAACAAGTAATTGAAACCTTAGATAAGGGGGAAGGACTATTACATATGCAACATTTAATCCAATTTCAAAAGTTGATCAGGTATTTATACAGCTTTAAAAAAAACCCAAAAATGAGTGCCTCGTATTATTTGGTTTAATAATGGAGTAAAATCAAGTGATGCTTCCATTTCTGGACCCTATATAGTATCTTAGAGGCTGTATGCACCAATTCATAAAGTTAACCAATGTGGTATACCTTTAGAAGATTCTGTTGGCAGAGAATTAGTGTAGAAGTTTGGAAGATAAAGTCAACACAAACTCAGAAAGACAACATTAAGGATGAGGATTTGGGTGACAGTGAAGAGTAAAGTTCAGAGTGGCCTTATTCTCTGCCTAAGTCATTTTTATTAAGGATTCAATTCTAGATCTTTGTGACTTTTCTGAAACTGTATTTTTTTTCAAATTGTAGGTTGTGACTAAAATCAGTTTAGTGGTTCATGACCAGCATTTAAAAAAAAGGAACTAGAATGTGTCTCATATAATGCTAAGAAACTTTTGTTTGTTTTATTTAAATTGTTTGTGAATATGTCATGGTGTAAAATGTTTTTCATATTGTGAATAACAGTCAAAAAAAGTTTCAAGTACTCTGTTCTAGAAGCAGGACTGTTTCTCATCAACCTGAACTTGCACGTCTTGCCTATCAGTCCTTGAGGGCTTTAGGGTTAGTTGTTTTTAGACAAGTAAACTGCTAGCCTCTGTATGCATTGTTCTGTTTTATTTTTATTTTTTAAATGTTTTTAGGAGAGGGAGGGAAAGAAGGAGACAGGGTGGGAGGGAGACGGTCTATTGTTCTGTTTCAAATAAATATATGCACACACATGTGTGCATATATTATAGGGAAATATATGTATTTTCCCTCTCTAAAAATTTTAAATTACATTTAAACCTTTTAGCATACTCTTTCTGGTTCATGCTACTAGACTATTTTGATAGCATAATATACAGTCTCAAATCTAGAAATTCAGAGGAGATAGTCTCTAGAAATCAGGATGTGTAAACTAAAGAGGTGTGTAAACTTGAAGAACTCTTCCCCACATGGAAACCTACCAAGTACTGTGTTAAGTAAGCCCTCAAGGGCTCACCAGTCAAGGATCTGTAGCTACTCTAGTGCTTTCAGGAAAAAATGAAATTACTGAGCAGATATCCCAGTTTAGTAAAAAGTCCACACTTAGCCTGGGCTTGATTTGCTATTTTAGCTTGGACCTTATTGATGGTTTTTATTTTGCCCCTCTACTCTTCCTTTAAGGAAAGAGCAAAGCTCAAATCATTTAAATTTCCAGGGCTGTTAACACACTGGTTTACCCCCAATGCTTAAGACATAGCAATTACTCTAGTTTTGTCACTTAATAGAGAGTGTAACTCTGTCTCCATATAATGCAATAATTTATCATTTAATGAAGTAATTTAGCTCTTACTTGAAAATCATGTTCTTTTGAAGGCACATGGTTTTTCCTTGGAATGTTTTATATAGTCTATAAGGGGGTTTATTATTTGTATTGCTTTATCAATACAATTATAAATATTGCTAAATACTCCTTCTAAAAAATAAGATAGTTGATCTGTTTATAACAAAAACTAAAGGAATATTAAACATAGACCCCCAAATACATTTTTGCCTATTGATACATTTTTTTTTTCCCTCCTCTTCCTGTCTGGCCTCTTTCGTGTGGATACATTTTTAATAGTGATTATCAAGGTTAAATAGATATCTTGTTTTAGATGTTAATAATTCTTGAATATTCAAAAGTATGTTTTGTTGTGAATTAATCTTTTTTTGTCTTTGACAATTACTTATTTTGGTGAAACAAGTAGTAATAAAGATTTTGGTATAAGGAACTCTTAACAACTTTTCATATTCATACTATAAGATTAATTGTACACCTTTTTTCCTCTAGTTGATGATCAGCTGACTGTTTATATAGATGAAGGTGGATGGGCTTGTCTAATCTGCAAAGAGAAACTCATTATTTGGAAAATTGCTCTGTCACCTATTACTAAGGTAATGGCTCTTTAGAGAGCTAGAAGGATTGGTGATTTCTATGTAAATGGTAGTAAAGATGAAACAAAGTAAAATATTTTTAAAATAGATAAGATAAAAAAAAGAAAAAGAAAGGAAAGCTAGAAAGAGATGGAAGAGAGGGATACCAATTGGCTCTTAATTTTTACCCTAATTTTTTAGAGTTGATAGAGGATAGTAATCTGAATCTGCTCAGGCATTAAGGATTTGCATTTTCATAGTAATATGAAATACTGAGCATGCATACACAGTTGTGTGCTGGGAAAAAAGTTTCTGCCCTTTAATAATTTTTAAGATCTCTATTATTTACATTTAATAAAATTAGAGACATTGAAATTTTCAATGAGTATAATGCTAATCAGTCTGCCTAATGAAGTATAAGACTAAATGCTATTCACATAAGTGAATAAACTGTGAGTGTGCTTATTTCTGGAAAGATAGAACTGTTTCATGGAATCTATTGAATGATGCCTAATAATATAAGGAAAATGATACCAGTTGCTAGTTCAGCTTTCAGGTGTCCGCTTCCAATAGTGGGTTATCATTTGCATGTCTAGTAACATCCTCAGCAACCTCGTTACAGCTCAGGCATATTCTGTCGCACCACTCATTACTCACTGGGCCATTGTTCCGTTTGAAACTCAGGTCTCCTGCTTACCTGAACTCTTCACATCTGCTGACCTCTGTGCTACCGCTGCCTACAAAATAGTGTTGGTAGTTAGGAGCAATAGATGAGAGAGAAGTCCTGGGAGACATTCTGAGTTAGCAGAGGGATCCCGATATTTGGCTGAGGGTCTAAGAAATATTTTATAGGAAACTTGGTATAATTACTCTTTGGTCATGCTAGTTTTACATGTCAAACAAATCAAGACTAGACTGGGAAAGCTCCATAGAAAGCCTAAGCATTTCTTTAAATCAGTAGACTTTTGGCCCGGGAAGAGATTGGCATCATTGATGTTCAGGGTCCAGTCTAGCTCTTAAGTTTCCTGATTCTGTATCTCTTAAGATACTTTGTTCTAAAATTACTGAAAGCCTGATCAAAAGAAGATGTGAGAAGAAAGAATATGTGTAAAAGGGTGTTTCCAGCAATGAGTCAGAGTCTAAAATATGCAGAGAAAGGAAGTAGAAATGTGTATTCAAAATATTGGATTTGATGTGAAAGATTTTCTGTTTTGGTTTCTACAGTTATCTGTTTGCAAAGAACTTCAGCTGCCACCTAGTGATTTCCACTGGAGCGCTGACTTGGTGGCTCTCTCTTACTCTTCTACTTCAACTGAAGCATATTCTACTCAAGTAGGTAACTTAAAAGCTTATTGAAATAAACTTTTTATAATAAGGACATTCTAAAGTTGTAGGAATCATCCAGCCTGATTCTCAGACATAACTATAAAGCTGTAGAAATCAAGACGCTGGGGTATTGGCAAAAAGAGACAGACGCATAGGTCAGTAACGGAATAGAGAATATGGTTATAGACCTACTCAAAGGCAACCATTTGATCTTTGACAAAGGTGCAAAAGCAATTCAGTGGAGAAAGGATGGTCTTTTTAATAAATGATGATTTATTAAAAATGACAGTTGGTCATTTGGAATTTTTTAAAAAATGAATTTTCCCCTAAACCTCATAACTAATACAAAGATTAATTTGAAATGGATTATAGATCTAAATGTAACATGTAAAACTATAAAACTTTTAGAAGAAAACATAGGGAAAAAATCATCATGATCTGAGGGTTAGGCAAAGAGTTCTTGGAAATCACCAAAAGCATGATCCATAAAAGAAAAAATTAGATAATATTACATTAAAATAAGATCAAAATTAAAAACATTACTCTGCCAAAAACAAGAAAATGATAAGACACGCTACAGACAGGGAGAAAATATTTGTAACAAAGCCACATATCCAATAAAGGACCTGTATCCAGAATATAAAAAGAACTCTAAAACCTTGAAAGGAAAACAATCCAATTTAAAAATAGGGAATAGGACTTGAATAGACATCTTACAGAAGATATAAGGGTGGCAAATAAGCACGTGAAGAAATGTTCAGCATCATTACCTGTTAGGGAAATGCAAATTAAAACATCAGTGAGTTCTTTTTTCTGATTTTAGTTGATCAAATAGTAGCTTATCCTGTTTCTTATATCAGTATCATCAGACTCCCAGTTTTTGAGTCCTTCTTTTATTGTGATTGCTGACTGTGTTATGATCTTGTTTCGAGGCTGTTGCTGTCATGGTTGCCACCAGAGAAGGATCCATCCGCTATTGGCCAAGCCTTGCTAGTGAAGATACCTACACAGAGACGTCTGTAGACTTGGGAGGTGATAAGACTTACAGTTTCCTAACAGCAGTGCAGGTATATGATGGATTTTTTTTTATACTTATTGGAAAGCTGTGATTTGCCTTGGAAGCGAGACTTGAATGTCTAAAAATGGGGGGTTTTGAACAGACCGTACAGCCCAGGGAGGGATCAAAAAGAGACAAGGAAGAAAAGAATGTAAGAATCCATGGGTGGATCCTTTGAACTGACATTGTCCCTTGAACAAGGCAGTCCCTCCTCACAGGACTGCAAAATATCAATATTGGAAACTAGCTAGTGGTGTTCATTTCTTTCAGAAACATTTTACAGAATGGCTTAAAAACTCTTAGACACTGAAGAATAGTTTGCTACTGTCTATTCTGCAGGTTCCCTGAAGGAATAAACTCAGATACTCAGTTTATTGAACCTGTAATGCCGTGAACCTATAACTTAAAAATCAGAATTCAAAAAATATGAACTTTTTTCTGCTATGAAAGTTTTCTTAACAGAAGTTTTTCTGTGTAGAAATAATATTAAGTGAATAGATTCTTTTTTTTTTCTTGAGACAGAGTCTCACTTTGTTGCCGGGCTAGAGTGCCGTGGCATCAACCTAGCTCACAGCAACCTCAGACTCCTCAAGCGATCTTTCTGCCTCAGCCTCCCAAGTAGCTGGGACTACAGGCATGCACCACCATGCCTGGCTAATTTTTTTGTATATATTTTTAGTTGGCCAATTAATTTCTTTCTATTTTTAGTAGAGATGGGGTCTCGCTCTTGCTCAGGCTGGTTTCGAACTCCTGACCTTGAGCGATCCACCCGCCTCGGCCTCCCAGAGTGCTTGGATTACAGGCGTGATTTGATTTATTTTAATTGGGAATTGAATTGAATACATTTTTCATGTCTTTATTGACCATTTATATTTCTCTTCCTATGACTACATAATTTGTCAATTTTTCTGTTTTCTTGTTCACATTATTCATTAAATGTCCCAAACTTCTTATATGTTAAGGAAATCCTCTGTCTTGTGTTATATGTAAATTTGTTTAGTTTATTGTTTGACTCCTTTTTTTTTGCCATAGAGAAGTTATTAATTTTTTCTCATGGCTTCTAGTGTTTTATCTTGCTTTAGAAATATTTTTATGACTCTGGGATTATAGTAATTATATATATTATGCTTTCTTCTAGGACCGTATTGATTTGTTGATTGATTGATATAAGGAGTTAGGTATAGGTAATAAAGCTTTTTTTTGTTCCCCCAAAGCATTGGCCAGTTGCCCCAATGTAATTTCTTATAAATTATCTTCAATATAAAATAGTACCAAACTGTTTTAATCATGATAACTTCATTATGTTTTAATATGTGGTGAGGTTTGAATCCCTTCATTACTATACATTCTCAGAATTTTTTGGATATTATTTTACATACATTCTTCAAGAAAATCTTTAGCAGATTTGTGAAGTTACTAAAATATCTCATTGGTATTTTAATTTGGACCATTTAAAAACTATATAATAATTTGGGAAAAATTTACATTTTTTAAAATATCAAGTCTTCACTTATGTCAGGACATGGCATGAAATTCCATCTTATTTCATGTTTCCCAGTAGTTTCAAAATTTGTTTCAATGGATTCCACAAATTTCTCAGGTTAATTTTAAGTTCTTTCATTTTTGGGAGTGGCATTGTGAATTAGATCTTTTCTTCCATTATATATTCTGGTGGTTATATTTTGTATATAAGAAAACCTTATTTTGATATTAACTTTATACATTTGTTAAAGTGTCTTTTTAATGGATTTTTTTCTAGGCTATCTGGACTTTTGTAAAAAAAACTGTCACCTACAAAATAATAAAATAATAGACACATTTCTTGATTTCAATCTCACACCTTTATTGCTGTCTTTTTTTTCCCTAATAGCATTGGTTTGTACTTCTTTAAAGATAAGTATGGAAATGGTGAACATTTTTGTATTGTCTCTGACATTCATGATAAGGCTTTTAGGGTTTCCATTAAGTATATTTCTAGTATTCAATTTTAGATATATATTCATGGTCTTAAGAAGTATCTATTTCTACTAAGTTATTGTCTTACTCCAGGTTGTAAGTGAGGTTTTGAACTAAAACTGAAAGCTCTTTACCTCTAAGCCAGTGGGTTTTCCCAGAAATAGCCATTCTGTTCACTGTATTCTAAATGACTCATGCAGACAGTTTATGGGTCAAAATCTGCCCTCCATCTCAAATGTTCTTACTCTGACTTCAGCAGTCCAGATGGCAGCAAATGCAATTACACAAGAAGAATATAAAAGCTAATTCAGCACATTTTATTCTCCAGCTGGGAATTAAAACAGTATAAGGGCCAAGCTTGGGCATTACGCTGATGAATACAAGAGGATCCATGGTGAGTTCTGTTCTGTAGAAAATAGCTTTTCCTAGGCATGACCACCTCATCACAGCTACAAAGGGTTGCTCCCATAAATAATTTTAAGGGTACATACATTTTTTTAGCATATCCTGAGATATTTTTTCAACTGTGAAAGTAAAACTTTTAAAAATGTATAACCATATGTCCAGATTTGAAATCCAGTTTCAGTAAGAAGCCAAGCTTGTTGGCTATTACAATGATAAAACAGGCCAATTTCTGTGTCAGGTCGTGGCTAAATTGAAAATACGTGCAATCCTCCCCGGATGGAATTATTTCTCGTGTAGGTTTTTAATAGTGTCTGCATTTTGTGCTCAAATAAGCTGATCAATAGTAGCTTTGGGAGCAAATCTTGTCTATGCCCATTTCTCCTGCATGATTTTTATGGACAAATTAATACTAAAAAGACACACTAAAGTGATCTTTCTGCAGCTCCTGGGGGTAGGCACTGAACAGAGGTGAATAGCAAACAGAGATTTATGAAAACAACCCTGGCCCCTAAGAGAGAAAGCAACCACATGAAGACAGTGACATCCTTCATGGAGAATGATCAAATGAGGCCCCTTTGCAACCCCTCCCTCATCTTGGCTGTGGGAGACTGAACAGAGGTCTCTGGCTGAGGGAAACATCAGTAATACGGGCCAGACACATTTGTCTTTTTTTCCCTCTCCCCGGGTGCATCCTCCACAGGCCCTACTGTGGGATGTGCTGGCCTTTCAGCATCCTTGTCTTACAGTCACTCGCTGTGCAGAGCTCCATGGGACAGCCCTTCCCTGAAGGGAGCAAGGGAGGGATGTGGGACCCATGGGAATTCAGTATGTGCAAAGGCAGTTGTCTGTGGGGGATATTATGGGTAAAACTATTCAGGACTTCATGGTAACCCACTAAGCATAGGGCTAAGTTGAGACACCCCTGCTGATCTGCCTGACAGCTGGGAGCAAGCCAAGCCTTGTATGATCATGGCCTGACCCCAAACTACATAAAACAATTATAACGCTTCAGTAATCCAGGTCCTGCCTCTCCCCTTATCCCCTAGCTCCTGTCCTAGGAACATTATTTATCAAACTATACCCTCTACCTCTAGTGCATCATAAGACAGGTAAAAGACAGGTAAGGGAGGAGATGTTCTGGCTGAAACAGGGAAAGACTGCACGATTCTTATGGATAGGTTACTTCTTATGGATCACTCTCTCCTTGGATTCCTTCTCCACAGGAATTTGCACATGGTAAGTAGGTAATATCATCTGTTCCATGAATTAATGGATTTTCCAAAAAATTGTTATGGATTCTGTAAACACGCCAATACATCAACAAGCATTTATTAAACTCTTATGGAGTCTACCCCTGGATTTTATGGGGATGCAGAAGTAGTAGACATAGGCAATGGCCTCCATGAGTTTTAGTTTAGTTTGAAACAGTAATTATCATAACCCAAACCATAAGCACTAACTCAGTTACTCTGCCCATAAACACTGTATTGCAGGTTTCATCCTTCCACTTATGCAAAGAGGCAAAGGAGGTTCCGAGGGGTGAAGCAGTTTGCTAAATCCCCCTTACCTGGAAGTGGCAGAGCTGAAACTTGAACCTGTGTCCTTTTGGTTTACAAGCCTGTGTTTAATTATGTGCTCTGCTTTGCCAATGCGTGTGGAATAATGGGACTATGCCAAGTGCTGGGTGGAGATGGCTTTGCTGGTCATGAGCAGTCATGGGAAGGGAGAAAGGTCTGGGCAGCACTGGCTCCTCTGGGCCCCCGCCTGGGATTCTGCCTGGGCCATGTTGCTGGGTGGCTTTTAGATACAGTTTCCACCCTATTGGAATCAGTCTCATTTTAAGGTTATTAAAGCAACAGATCTTCCCTGGATTGGTTCCATGGGACTATGGCCACTTCTGACAGTTCCTGGAGAAGACATGAGCTTGTCTTCTGGGCACCCATGGGGAGCGTGGTACTGCTGGGGATGAATGATCAGCTCACTTTTCCATTGCTCATCATTAACTGTGATTCCTCCTCTGCAAAGCTTCCAGCGTCTCAGTCCTGTGGGCTGTGACCTCGGTAAGGTGTGGACATGTTAAACTGCTGAGAGGAGGGAAAGGGGGAGAGGAGAGATACAGCAAGCCCTTCTCTGAGAAGTCTTGTTGATAACAGGCACTCTGAACACCTCACTTAGTGGTCTTCCCTCTGGGCACCTTGGGTCTTCCATAGAGCCATGATGAGGGCAGGTGAGGCCCCTCTGAGCCCGTCCCCCATGTGCAGAACCTCTCTTCATCAGCCTCATCTCATGCAACTGCCCTGCTCAGTGTGAACTGACGAAATTCCAAATGCTTCCCTGATTTCAGATTCTGCGGTATTTGATACATTTCTGTATCTTGCCATGTTTCCTGTCCTGCCGAGGTGAAGACACACTGAGTACGCAGAGGCTGTGACATCTGCCAAAAGCTTGCTCGGGGACACAGTCATGGACTCAAACAGCTCCCATGATGCAGAGAAGCAGCAGCCACATCACCCTGAGCAGCCGGCTCCATGGAGCAAGCAGCTGCCTCCTGAAAGCCAGTAAATGGGGAATCATTGGTGTTCAGAGTTCTCTGTGTACTCAAGCACGCACGAGCACAAACACACAGCAGCTCAGATAAATACATCTGCACATACGTGAACAGCTGCACGTGCAGATGGATGCATTTACACAGAGCCCCACATACATACACACCTTCTCATACAAATAGGAGAAAAATATTACTTTCCACACAGTCACCAGAATTACCTTTCTGAAACACAAACTCAACCGTGCTACTTGATGATATTTAGCAATTATTGTTAATGTTGTTGAGGGCGATGATGGCACTGTGATTATGTAGGAAAAAGTCATTATTTTTGAAGATGCATACTGCAGTATTAATATTTAGTAGTAAAATTTCATGATATCTATAATTTACAGCAAAGTACTTAATCAAAAATATAGATGATGTAAATAAGGCAAAATATTAAAAATGATGGGTTTTTATTGTTTTATACTCTTTGAGTTTCTGTATGTTTAAAATTTTTCCTTATAAAAATGAAAAAGAAGAGGGAGGAATTCTAAATCCACTTGTGCTACCCCTCCCTGCCACAGTTGTGAACGTCACTACTCAAAGAATGGTCCTTACCCTAGCAGCTTAGGCATCACCTGGGAGCTTGTCAGAAATGCTGAATCACAGGCCGTATGCCCGAACTACTATGTACAAATGTGTATTTTAAGAAGATTCCCAGGTGGTTTGTATATATACTTGTTATGAATTGAATGTTTGTATCCCCCAAAATTTATAAGTCAAAGCTCTAAACCCCAAGGTGATGGTGTTTGTGGTGGGGTCTTTGAGAAGTAATTAGGTTTAGATGAGGTCATAATGGGATTAGTGTCCTTATAAGAAGTGGCAGAGACCAGAGCTCTCTCTACCACCCTTCACCCTGGGGGGACATAGCCAGAAGGCAGTAGGCCACCCATAAGCCAAGGAGAGGGCCTGCACCAGGGAGCTGGCTTGGCCAGCACCTTGATCTTGGACTTCCCAACCTCCAGAACTATGAGAAATTAATTCCTGTTGTTTAAGTCACAGGCAGTCTGAGGTATTTTGCTGTGGCAGCTGGATCAGACCAAGACAAAACTCAACTTTGAGGAGTACTGGCCTGGAAAATAAAAGTCAAGTTCCTTGTCCTGGTGCACATGGCCTTTCATGGCTGCACCCCGTCTGTTGCGTGGACTCTGTGACAACATGGCCTGGTTGTCCTGAGCCCTTACTTTGCACGAAGCGTGAATGAAGTTCTTTGCAGTTCCTGAACAGGCTAAGTTTGCACAGCTGCAATTTTGTTTAAGAAGTTCTCTCTGTCAGGAATGTCCTTTCATTGTATTCACTTACTTAGCACTGAATTAAAAAAAAAAAAAAAAACCACCAAAACTGTTTTATCTATTAAGCTATTAAGCTTTTTTTGTGCTTCTCAGCAGAATTGGGATCTCCACATTTCCATAACACCTTGTGCTTATTCCTGATTAGAGACTTACCATCCTATATTATTACAGCCTGCTCTCATCTCTTTCCTACTTCAGACTGAGTTTCATTAAGTGAGGGCCTAAATCTTATTTTAAATGCTTTGCCTAATACCAGGAAATTTATAGCCTTATAGAGGCTCAATACGTTTGCTGAATGAATCAACAAATCAATGAACCCATGTGATATATACTTGTAAACATAGTCACACAAATAAATGCAAATGCACAAATGTACAGGCATGTACACATGCAGCCTAGTTTTACTGTAAAAAAGGGAAAGAGGGTGGGAGGACCTTGTCAGCACACAGGTTGGAGAGCTGACCCACTGACATCAAATGAGGAGGGCGCTAGCACCTGGACCTCTGGCTCTCCTCCCATGGACCCCAAACTCAGCTACACATTAGAATCCTCCTGGGAGGTTTTAAAAATACTGTACCTGGGTCCTCCTTGACACAAAATAAATGAGAATTTGGTGGAAGGGGGCCCCAGGTATTAGTATATTTTTAAGAAACATTCCAGGCAATTCTAATTTGAGACAGGGTTGATAACCTCTGATTACTTCCCCAAAGTCTCAATATCATGACCAGTGAAAATAATTTCTGTTTTTGTGTAACTAACGAGATGAGAATTTTCCTCTACAAATTAACTTCAGATGTTAAATTGTGATATGAACACTGTATTTTCATTTTCTGCTAAAAGCAAGGTATTCTTAAGACCTATAGTTAGAAGGCTTGGTTGGCCTCCCTGGTGTGAAGTTCAGGACATAAACCCTGGCAGGTTTGTGGGTGGGCAGACTGAGCCTTTCATCTGCAATTGCTTGTTGGCTGTGGTGCTTTGGGTTTTGGGACCACTTTGCTGCAACTCTGATGGTAACTACATGTCACTTCATTTGCCAAACCCCACAAACTTTTGGGGCTCAGTGGCTTCTTCTCTGTCTCCTTTGTCATCTCACTTTTTTTTCTCCTGAGCTTTATATCTTGGAGCTCCTGGACTTGGATCCTGTCTGCTCTGTGCTGAGATCTCACCACAGCTTTGGAATCAGTGAGCACCAATTGGCCAATGACTCCCTGTCTTCATTTTCTGGGCTGCTATGACAAAGTACAACAAACACTGTGGCTTAAGACAACAGAGATTTATTCTCTCACACTCTGGAGGCCAGAAGTTTGAAATCCTGGCATCTGTCAGGCTGTGGTCTCTCCAATGTCTATAGGGGAGGGTCCTTCCATGCCCCTTTAGAGCCCCTGGTGGCCCCAGGAGCTCCTTGGCTTGAAAATTCTGCAATTCCTGCAACTCCAGCGCCACAGTCTCTGTCTCTGTCTCCACATTGCTTTCTCCCTTCTTGTGTCTGCGTCTGTGTTCTCTCTTTTTAATATAAGGACACCAGTCTCACAAACATCTGAAATGCTACAAAAAAAGAAGAAACTCATCCTTTTCCACCCCTGGCCCTCCTCCACAGTTGCCTGTCTCAGTGAATGGTGTGTTACATACAATCTGCCTAGGTGGGCAAAACAGAAATGTGGTTGTCATCCCTGACATCACTCTCTTCTTAATGCCAATCATCCAGACAAATAAATCCAGAAACTTCTAGCTCCTAAAACATCTCTCAAATATCCTCACTTCCTATATTGACAGTCACCATATACTCTTATCCCACAACACCTCTAGCTCGGGCCACTGATCATTCTCTAGTGGCCTCCCACCTCCAGTACTGCCCCTACCAATCCATTTCCCGCACAGTGGTCTCTCAAACACAAATTTTATTATATAATCTTCCTGATAGAACCCTTAACTATTTCCCATTTCCATGGCGTAAATCCTGGAATCCCTAACGTGGCCTGAGAGATTAAGCACCACTTGTCGTTCCAGCTTTCCCTCCGTCCTTCCTCCCACACTCCGGCACACTGGCCTTCTCACGGTTCTTTGAACGTTCATGACCTTTCTATACTAGGGACGTTACATGTGATATTCTTATTTTCCTGAACGTTTTCCTTCTCTACCACTCCCTTACCCAGCTAGCCCCTCCTCAGCCTTGGGATCTCAGATGAAATTTCATTTTCTCCAAGCGGCATTCTCTGACTGCTCAGCTTGAGTCTGGTCCCCTGTAAAATGCTCTCTTGGTCCTCGGTACATTCCCGTCAGAGTGTGCGCCATAATTGTAATGAAATACCTGATCATGGAATTCGCCTACAACCCATTTCTCCCACGGAAACACAAGCTCCTAGAGCCATGGACAGAAGGACTGTGCTTTCTTCACAGCTGTAGCCCTAGTGCTTAGAACATAACCCAGCACGTAGTAGATAGTCCAGAAGTCTTCGCTAAATAGATAATGAATAAAAGGCAAGGCATGTTTCAGTTTTGTTTACAAATATATCCCCGATGTCTTGTGTAGCCCCATGTAGAAGACATTTTGTAAATGTTGGTTGAATAAAATAGTGGATTAGCCCTTTCCTCATCCACCGAACTAGAACACACATCTGTGAGACAGCCAGGGGCAATCGCTCCGGAGAGGAGGACATCAAACAAGGAGGTTACTGAATGGCAAACAAGAGCAGCATCTTGTGTGAATATTCTGAAATTCCTAGGCCTTTGCTCTTTTTTTAAATTACAGGTTCACCCCGACAACAGCTAATGAGTCATCCTGACAGCTCCTATCTAGCTGCTAGAAGCAACGACAGGTTCTCTTGAAAACTCGCTTCCTCACATCAGACCTCTGTAGGGAAAACAGCAGGTAGGGGCTTTTTGGGTCAAGGTCCCTATACCCAGTGTCCCACTCTGCCCTTGGAGGAAATGGTTTACAGTGAATACATTTAGACTATTGGCCGTAAAAACTTGTGCTTTGTTGTCAGTGCAGATGTGGATTACATAAAAATAGATATATTATATAGTAAAATAGAGACAGCCATATGTTTTTAGCCTTAATACCCCCAGGTGTACAGCTGCTGGGTTTGCTCAGTGTGCAAAGTGCTTTCACATGCATTCTCTCCATTGATTCCTACAACAAACCCAGGGTAACAGTTCCTATTTTCAAAATTTTATGTATTTATAGAATTAAGACTCAGTGTAAGGCAACTAGCATAAGTGTCTGGAATACAGTCAGAGCAGAATGCACGGAGCATTGCTGGAAATGAAAGCCAGGTTCTCCGACTCCCAGGCAATTCTCCCTCCCTCTCCAACACCCTTCCACGGGGAGGAGAATTGGGCGCTGGTGGACAGGTGTGGCTTCGTGCTCTTCATGCAGCTCCCTCTTAAGAAGGGCCCCTGACACTTGCTCCCAGGGTCCCTCCAAACCTGTGCCGTTCCCACTGGCACTTGCTAGTCATCCTGGGGTACTTTTCTGAGTGCTCTGTACCTATTATCTCTTCTGATACAACATGAATTTGAAGTGGAATTATCATTGCCTCCATTGCACAGGTGAGGAGTCTTGTACACAGACAACTAGCATTTCCAGGGTTACACAGTGAATTTTAGAGCCAAGTGTCATACTCAGGCAGTCTGATTGCAGAGCCTGAACACGCAACCATTGAGTCTTACTTGCCTTCTGTACCATGGGCAGTCTGTTTCCTTTGTGTTGCCATCTGGACTCTTCTACTCACTGTCACCTCCTTGCAGGGAAATCTGAGTTTATTTACACGAAGATTTCAGTTTCTCTCATTCCTTTTGTTTTCCTATGATAGGAAAGGAAGCAAAATATATTCCTTGGACTAAAAGGAAGATATTATAAAAAGTGCCTATGATGTTCTTGTAGGGTATTAGTGCTTACTCACTGTTAGTTCTTAGTGGGTGATTATAATAATTACACAAGGCAAACAAATTAGCTAAGTTAACTTCTCACTAAAGCTCATTTCAATGAGGTGTACAGGAGAAAATGAATTCTTCCACATATTGTTCAATTGAATGAGAATTCTAAAAGGAAAGAGCATTCTAACAGGGATAATTAAAAGAGACATCACCTAGACATCACATTTAAAGTGTACACACATGCACACACACATAACTGCCACTTAAGAACTATGTGCAAAGATGTGGATTTGGAGATGGATTTCAAGGTGGCTTATTTTAAATAAAAGCAGTGAAAACTTGTGATTGAGAATTGCAGCAGCACCTTTAAAATGCTCATATTTCTGAAATAATGAGCTACTTTGCAAGATGACAGATTTAAATGGTGAAGCATACGCTTCAAAATACTTGCTGTCTAGGCAAGCTTGTGATATTTCTACAAATGGGGTTTTCATAGTCTGGGGGGAATTGGGAAGGGTACACTGAACACTTCTCAATTTTAACAAGCACTTTATATTGCAAAGTTCTTCATAATCACTTTTAATAATTGTTCCTTCCAACAGCTCTGTTATTCCCATTTCATAAATACAGTAACTGATGCAGATAGAATAAAAGGAATATTTTGGAGCCCACTTCCTAGTCAGTATCAGGGGCTTAATGATCTCACCCAGCTGAAAATTGTGAGAAGTCAGACTTGCTACCGCAGGGTGGCTGTATGGGGTTCTGAGAAAGGGCTCGGAGGTGGGAGTCACTGCTGCATAGGCAGTTCTGGCTGCACCTGCCCTGCAGCTAGCCCTGAGAGATTCAGTGATCTCCCTTGGAAGACCACAGGTAGGAGGGGTCACTGCAAGGCCCTGAGGAGCAACAGTGGCTCAAGTCTGGCTTACCAACTGATGTGCAACCTCTCTAAATTAAGGAATTACTCACTATGCAGCAACTACTTGGTATCAACAGAGACTCTATATTAAAAGTCTTCTAAACAAAAATCAACTTGTAAATCAGACTCTGCACCTTGCCATTCAACTCTCATAGACCAACCAATCATGTTCACAGTACTTTGCACTTGAACTATCCCGAGTCAGATACAATGTGGACGTCAACTGAGAGGTGAAATTGTCCAGGTTTTATTGACCATGGTTCTAAAGATGTCATAAACCTTAGAAGACATTTGCTTAAATATGTTCAAGATCAACTGATTTGTAATCTTGCCCGTTTGTCCAAAGCCCAGGATGAACTCACCCTCCTCTGAGCTTCAACCCTTGGGAATGGTACTACACAGACTTTCATTTCACTTCAATTCCATTCAACACTTGTTTGAGCATCTACCTTTTGTGAGGTCCAGTGCTGGGTTCTGGGAATACTGCATCCTATGTTTTATGGCATTTGGTCTTATTTCTTTCATGTTTTGACCTTGCTTTACTCATGAGATCATGAGCTCCCAAAGGACAAGATGCAGCTGATACTTCCTCCTAGCACTGCCCAGCACAGTATTAATACTTTGCACAAAGGAGAAGTTAGAGGATAGTAGCCAGTTGACTGAATTGCATAAGTAAATTTCAGTGCCCGTTACTGATTTACTAATATTTACCAAATTTCTATAAGCCAAAGGGAAAGATTGCATTCTTATCTTGTAAATGAATCATTTCAAATTTCTTAGAGCCTCGTTTTGCATCATAGAAACCCACTAAAGCTTCTTTTTGACTCCAATTATCACCTGGCATACATTACCCTTCTTTTTTCCTCTTTTTCACTGACCTTCTGCATAGCATTTACATTTGCACAGATCTGTGATAAGACAGGGAATTCTGCCACTCCTTGACAGACATTCTGTCATTCCATGCATTTCATAAAGACAGAAGATGCAGTAGAAATTAGCAATGTCACCTCCAACGTCAAACTCAGTTAACAATCCTTTCCTGTTCATTTTCATACTCCACTTAGCTCGAAGTTTTTACTGTTGTCTTCTTTCTTGAAACTGAAAAAAATGTCTGCAATGTGCAAGGAATGGTGACAGGAGATGCAGCCGACGTGGAAAAGCTGATAGAGGGAAAATTGTTTTAAAATACATAGTTTATTAGAGTTATAATATCATATTTGAGAAAACGACTTCAGAATTCAATACCCACTATTTGCAACAAGGAAATTGAAACACAAAAAGTAAGTAATTTTTCCTGGTCACCTAGCAAGTCAATGAAAGGTTGTGGTTATAATCTGGGTGGGTGACCTTTGGACTGGCTACTCCGATTCATTTAACATAAAATCCCACTGTGAGGAGGCACATTCGGGGACACTGAACCCACTCTGTTATGCTGCCTCTGGAGAGACACCTAGCATAGTGGTTTAGAGCACAAGATTTAGAGTTTTGTGGCTTTGGATTTTCAAAATCAGACTCATGAAATAACCTTGAGCAAGTTACATTCTTTCTCTTAACGTCTATTAGCTCCTCTGTAAAATGAAGATAATGATAGTGTCTACAGGGTTGTTGTGAGAATTAAATGAGCTAATGGCCCACAATCTGGCATGCTGTGAGGCTCAAATCATGGCTCTTACTATTACATATACACCATTTAGAAATAATTGTGGAGCACACAGATGAGTTCTTTGGCAGAGAGCAATCCAGCAGCACACGTTATTAAATCTCTAAAGTAGCCATTGGTGACCTATTAAACTGGGACATTACCCACTAGCTGCATTTATTCATTTGCTTGTTCACTGGGTGCCTACACAAGTATTTAGTGGGTGCCTACTCAGTGCCATATACTGTGCTAGGGACCAGAAATACAGAGGGGATTTAGATGTGGTCTCTGTCCTTGAAATACTCTCACAGAGAAGTAATTGCATGAAACTGGATAAGGTTAACAGTAGGAGTGCATACAGGGTAGCCCAGAGAGAGGACTGAGCCCCATTTCCCTAAAACCAAGTGGGTTTTAAAGAGCCAGAGAGCACTTTGATTCATGGAACTATATTTATTTCCAAGGTTTGTATGATGAAGCTCATGATGAAATAACACGAGGAAAATCTGTTCTCTCCTAATATGTGCAAACAAATTCAGAAATGACATATTGCAAAGGTAGGTCATATCTGACTTAACATGCTTCTGGCTTCCACCTAAGGAGTCATCCCTTTCCTTGTTTTCTCTGTTTCTTCCTTCCCCAGGGCCTGCCAAGGAAGTTTGCATTGTGAAGTGATGAATACATATAGGCCACTCACTCTAGCAGGGATTCTATTTTTGAAGGACAGTGAAGGGGAGTTTTAGACTGAGTTTCATTTATGATTTTGCTTGTGAGTTAGCTCAGGTAGGAGTTGGAGTCGACTGTGTACCATACGGTATTTTTACTTATCAGAAAATGAAGAAGTTTTATGATAAAGATGAAAAGGAAGGTGTCTTTGGGGACTAGAGGATGAATGTCACTAAGAATGTTATCAGGGGTAACAGGAGGTATGCACATCACCTTCTTTCTTGGACATCTGGGAGGACTGAGTCTGAGGAGGCTTTGCTAAGATCACATAAGCTGATGCCGGGAGCCGGGATTATTGCATGACTCTGTCCACTCCCCTTTGCACCGTAACAATGCTTTGCTACCTGCGACCCGTGCTTCATGATCTGAGAACACGTTCACTAACCTCTGAGGACCTTCAGGACATGTTGATCTATTTGATTCTGCAGTGCTTTTCAATGACACTTCTCTGTCTAGCTTGTTTTCCATCACTTGTTTCTCAATCACCCATTTTATTGCCGTGGTGGACGACGTTAAGACTGACTTCCTCCAAATGCTAACATCCAGGACTCAGGCTAGAACCTTGAGCCAGCACTTCCCTCCCCAGCACTGTGCGTCATCCCACCCACTGTTCTTCCACTCCCCTATCTTCACTTCTGCCTTTACCCAGTCCCAGTTGGCATGCAGCAGAGTACTATGGATCATGGAGTATTCAATAAATATTTGTTAGATTAAGCAAAAGCAACAACTTGACAATAGACAAAACAAATAAGCATAATGGAAAGATAATGTTACACAGCACAGAGGATAAAATGGATCTTAGCAGCAACATAGAATTAACTGAAGCATCTTTTTGATCTGCGCTGTCCAACTTTAAAGGAAACAATCTTCACTATAAAAGGTTAAAATTTGCTCTTTATAGCCCTGATTTAGTTTCTTTCCATGTCCCTATGTCTTTGTAAGTGTCTCTCTCTGCTACGTTTCTGGGGCAGTAATCTCTGCAGCTGCTAATTGTTGTGCCTTCATGGATCCACAATGCTTCTCATGGCCTTGATAGACAACCGTTCCCTTAACGTGTTTACGTTTCCAAAATACTTTGTACTTTTCCCCTCTTGGGAGTGCCTGGGATAGGTAGATAGGGATGGCGTTGTGCACAGCCGACTTCCTCTGCCCTGCCTTAGATTCAGTGCAGAAGCCTGCAGCCAAAAATTAGAATAAGGCTTGCAGAAGCTGCTTTGAGACCTGTGGTTTACTAAGGGAGAGGAATTCAATGGGAGTGGGGCAGTGGGGTGGGGCAGTGAAAACATGGCTTCTGTGTGACCCAGTTGGAACTCCTTCTCAAAGACTTTTAAAGATTCCTTGCTCTTCAACTTGTGCTAATATCACCTTGAACTTCTGCATCATCTTACCCACAGGCTCCTCTAGGTTCTAACCTTTCTATATCTGATGCTTGCATGGGCTCTCTCATTTCTAGGTTGTGGTTGTCTGGATTCCAGACTCCACCTGTTCAAGCCCCTATTAGCATTTAATGCTAGTCCTGTCCTTTTTGTTTTTAAGCCCTCTCCTAATCATCCATTCCACATCTACTGCCACGTGCCTAGGTTATGTCCTGGAAGGCTCTGATCTATTGCACTGTCTTCTAACAGGCTTTTCCCTCTAGCTACCAACCCACCATCTCCATAAGAAAAGTAGCCTTTTCCATATGCCAGTCATCTGGTCAAGGACCTTCTGTGGCTCCCACTGCCTTTAGAACAGGCCCTCATGGACTGTTGCTGATTGATGGATTGCTCTGCAAACTCTGCATGGCGCCTAAGTTTCTGAGGCCCTGACACAGCTTTTAATGACCACTCACATTAATTGTGCTCTCCAAAAAGTCTTCAGAGATATTGAATGTGCAGCTTTTGTCTATTTCAAGTAGATGGGTATGGCTGAGAGATGGAAGTACCTCTAGAGAAACCGTTGAGTTTAAAAAACATTCTGAATGACATGCCTTCTTTGGGGATATTTCTCCAAACTGATCAGCTTGCTTGAAAGCGGAGTCTGACTTCATTTTTAGCATCACACCAAATTTGAATGCTGTTGGTGTCTCTGAGTGCTGCGATGTTCCTTGTGACAGCTCGAGCAAAGTCTAATTATGGAAAGATAAATATGAGTTCCAACTTCTTGCTGTTCCCCAGGATGTCACAACCCTAAATGCTTTGTGAGTTCAGATTTTTGTGAGTCACTATTATTGTGCAGGAGAAAAGTTTATATTATTAAATCTACTCTTCACTGTACAATTTCTTCAAAGACCTAGAGCTTTTCTTGCCTTTACAAATCTGAAGAAATTGGGTAAAGAGACAATAACCTGAACGTTCCTGGAGACACTGGATATTTTGATCTATTTTTACTGCAGCCTATTTCCATAGGCAACACATCTCTGATTTTTTTAATCAAATGGTGTGAATGGAAAGTTGCAGCCTGACCTCTGGAGCAGACACCACAGGATGTCAAAGGCAGCTGTGAACAGTGTGAGCACCAGAAAGGAGTTGCCTGGGTCTTACTATGGGGAAATAACCTTGACCCTACACGGAGGGAGCAGACTACCCTCTCAAAGAGCAGGAGGGCTGTGTTACATTTGGGATGGCTGCATTTTGCTCTGCTGTTCACTGTTGACTGGGCACTGGTTAAGTCTGGTCCAGAAGGGACTAAATACAAGAGTAGAAAAGTCCAACTTCTCACTGCTGTCAACTCTTTCTTTACTGGGTGAGTGTTGCAGGGAGGTGCTGCTGAGAAATCTCAGTGGAAAGGAGGGATGAGGGCAATTGGTCATAAAGAAACATTGCATTTATATTTGTATTTGAACAGCAGGGCTAACAATCAGAAAATTTATGAATTAAAGTTTTGTTGATGCTTTTATTATAATTAGAATCCCATCTCTTTGTTCTAAGGTAGAATTTCTGAGTTTCAAATTCAAGGATCTCAATGCCTAATGCAATTCTATGCACACTATATAGAGTATAAAACTATTTGGTATTAATAAAAAACAGGAAGAAGCATTGTTGACTATTCCCCTTTCCCCCCAAGATTAGGCCCATCTCATGGGCTCTTGTAGCACCCCTGTTTCACTCCCCAAATCTATTCAAAATCTACAATCACTAGTCCTCTCTTTGTCTTACTTTTCCTTAACGAGTTCTAAGAGGGTGGGGATTTTACCTGTTTCATCATGTTCTGTGTACACATCTAAGAAATGTGCTGCATGAATAAATGATGTCTGAAAGCGATGTATGACAGATTTGACCTTTTTGTTTCAGTTAATACTCTTCATTTGCTTAAACTGCATTAACAGTTATCACAGTGACTGTCTCTGAGAGCCCAAGTGTAAATCTCTATTGTATTTTTACACTAAATCACTTTGCCCATCATCAAGGCACAAGGCCTTACGTAGCTAAGAAGACTTCCTCCACACACACTCCCCCTATCCCAAAGAAAAGAGAAAAAGAATCAGTTACATTATCATAATCAGTAGCAGTGTCAGTTATCAGTTATGTTCACCCCTGAGCAGCAGCAGAAGTTAGCTGACAGATCTGGTGGTCCACAGGAGGTTAACAGCTGGGGTGAGGGATAGAGCCAAAGACTGGCCATGTGGATCGTACGTGCAGAGGCAGGAGGGTGCTGGCTCAGGGAACTGGTTTGAGGACATGACACATTCAAGAAACTAGACAAATGTATAACCAAAGACCAGATGGACAAGTTATATCTTAGCAGACGCCAATTGAGGTCATAGGATAGTTTCCAATGAGGGTTATTCTTCCTAATGATTTCAGGACACTGAAAACTCCCCTGGAATTTAGCTTCCACTCCAGGGAAAAATGGTGGTGGGAAAAGACTCTTACTTAATGTTGTCTCTCCAAATAGACCAAAAATGAATGAATGCAATGTCACATTCACTTACACATGACTGAAAAAAGTTTCCTGTTCCCTCTTGCTGAGAGATTAAAAGAAAAAATAAATTAGTTTAGAGAAAAATAAAGGAAGTGCTTGAGTTTTCAGGTCTAATTATCAGAAACTGATCAGTGGCCATTTTTGGAAAATTTAAATTAAAGGAAAAAAAACAGCTTATGGAAATAGGTGGCTGCTTCGGTTGTTAGAATAAAGAGCACGTTAATATTACTTTCATTTACTAATCCACCTGTTCTTTTTAAGCAAATCTTCTCCTAATTTCACTGTATTATCTGCTAAGGGATGAATGATGAAGCTTAAATGCAGTATATGACCTCCAAATAATTAAATCTATTTCTTTTCAAAAATGGAATCTCTCTAAGAGCATAAGGTCCTCACTGCTAAGTTCTTTTTTATTTTCCTTTCTTTCTTTCTTTTTTTTTTTTTTTCCTTAAGAGGAGAAAGGGAGAGAGAAAAGAGCCTGCTGTGGCTGAAATTTTAATTTTTAGAGTAGGATGTTTCCAGAAGCTTCTCAATAGGACTTTTGAATTCATGTTCTTGAGGAAACTTTCTACATCCTGCTGGGGTGTAGAAAGAAGCTGTTATCCACTGGATACTTGAGAGAGAGGGCATAGAGCCTGCTGTGTACAATCTCAGACCTTGAAATAATGACTCATTTTGGTATGAAATTCAGCCAGGAATTTGATTTTTAAAACTTTAGCATTAAAAAAAAATCGGTTTCCATGGATTCTACTTATCTACATGTGAAGAGAGCAAGGTTTACAGTTGGATTGTTAATTTTCTTGGAAATGTAATGGTGGGTTAACTTGAAAAATATGTAACAATGCTTACTCTCTAAAAGAGCCAATTCTGTTACCATGAATTGTAAAAAGTTTGTTTTTGTTCTCAAATATTAGCATATAATCTGTCTTCGCCACCTTGCCATTCCTTCCTTCCTTCCTTCCTTCCTTCCTTCCTTCCTTCCTTCCTTCCTTCCTTCCTTCCTTCCTTTCTTCCTTCCTCCATCTCTCCCTTCCTCTCTTCATTTCCCCTTCCCTCCTCCTCTTCTTCCTCTTCTCCCTCTCCTCCTTCTACTCCTCTTCCCTCTCTCACTCTCTCTTTTTTGGAGGTATGATTTGCATACAAAATAATTCACTGATCTAAATTGGTCAGTTGATGAATTTTGACACTTAATTATACCTATATGGCCAGTACCCAAAACATGATATAGGATATATTCTTCACCTCGGAAAGATATCCTGTGCTCCTCTCCAATCTATAGGCACCCGGTATTTGGATTTCCATCATCACAGTGTGCCTAGTCTTTGGTTTTTTTTAAAATACGTGGTATGCATCTTTTGTGTTTGACTTCCTTCTCTCAACTTAACGTTTTGAGATGCATCCATGGTGATGTATAAATAATTTGATCCTTTATATTGCTGAATGGTATTCCATCGTATGAATGTGCTACATTTTGTGTATCAGTTTTCTTGTTGAAAAAACATCAGCCTGTTTCCAGTTTTTGACTCTTATGAATAAGGCTGCTGCAAATCTTTTTGTGGACATGTATTTTCATTTTTTCTTGGTAAAACTTAGAGATATAATTGCTGGGTGATAGGATAGGTGTATATTAACTTTTTTCAAAAATGAACAAATAGGTCTTCACAGTTGTTGAATGATTTTATACTTTCACCAGTATGATAGTTCACTTGCTCCAAATTTTCACTAACATTAGGTTTCCTCCCTCCCTTGCTTCCTTCCTTCCCTGCTTCCTTCCTTTCTTCCTTTCTTCCTTCCTTCCTTCCTTCCTTCCGTCCTTCCTTCCTTCCTTCCTTCCCTCCTTCCTTCCTTCCCTCCTTCCTTCCTCTTTCCTTTCTTTCTTCAACTTCAGCCATTCTAGTGGTTATAAAATGGTATCTCATTTTTGAAATTTGCATTTCTCTGATGACTAATAAAATTGAGAATCATTTC
Organism: Lepilemur ruficaudatus; assembly: GCA_963574885.1. Classification (NCBI taxonomy): domain Eukaryota; kingdom Metazoa; phylum Chordata; class Mammalia; order Primates; family Lepilemuridae; genus Lepilemur; species Lepilemur ruficaudatus. The sequence goes on from CAUYRT010002719.1 coordinate 60,860, forward strand.
ATGTTTATGGGCTGTTTGTGCATCTTTTATTTATAAAGGTTTCAAGTGTTTTGCTCAATTTTTTATTGCATTGTTTAATTTTTTATTGCTGATTTGTAGGAGTGCTTTATGTATTTGGGATACAAATTCTTTGCCAAATACATATAATATTTTCATATATAATATTAATATTTCATCCAATCTGGGGATTGTTTTTTCATTTTCTCCCATATCTTTCAAAAAGTGAAAGTTTTTATTTTGGTAAAGTTCACTTTATCAATTATTTTCTTTTAATGTTTATATTATATATTTTGGTGTCCTGTGTAATAAATCTTTGCCTAGCCTGAGATTGCAGAGATATCCTTCTATGTTATCTTCTAGAGGTTCTAAATTTAGTTTTATGATCCATTTCAAATTGACTTTTACGTATGGTGTGAGATAAGGATTTCAGTTGATTTCTTTTTCATACAGATATCCTGTTGTTCTGGCACTATTTATTGAAAAGATGACACGTTTCCTAGTGAATTGTCTTGATACCTTTGTCATAAACCAACTTAACATATATGTGAGGACCTCTTTCTGGGCTACTTTATTTTATTGACCTGTGACATTTATGTATATGATTTATTTGCAAGACATTAATACCAGAGTTTCTTTATTATTGTAGCTTTATAGCATGTTTTGAAATTAGGTACCATAAATTCTCCAACTTTGTTCCTTCCTTTAAAATATTTTTTAACTTTTAATTTTGAAATATTACCAGACTTACCAAAAATTGTAAAAGTAATACAAAGAATTCACTCAATTTTCTGGAATGTTAATAACTTATATAAATAATACTAAACTCAGAAAATTAACATTGATACAATAATGTTATCTAATATATAAATATTATTCAAATTTTATCATTTCTTTTTGCTCATCTGTGTTTCCATCTGTTATTATTTCCCTTTAGCCTGAAGAAATTCTTTTAGTAGTTCTTGTAGGGCAAACCTTTTGAAAGTAAATTATGTTAGCTTTTTTTTTTTTTCTGTGTATAAATGTCATTATTTTCCCTTTATTTTTTAGGATAGAGTTCTAATTTTACAGAGTTTTTTCATTCAACCCTTTACAGATGCTTTTCCTATGCCTTCTGGTGTCTATAATTTTAGGTGACAAGTTAGTATTTTTTTTTTTGTAACAGTTTTCCCTTAGATATAATCTATTGCCTCTCTCTGCTTTTAATATTTTTTCTTATCTTGCGTTTTTAGCAGTGTGACTGTGCTATGTATTGTTCTGGTTTTCTTTTCATTTATCTTGTTTAAGTGTCAATGAGCTTTTTAAAACCGTGATTGAAATATTTCAACAGTTTTTGAAAATCTCATCCAGTAGCTCTTCAACTACTTCTACATATCTATGCTCTCTCTTTCCTTTCCTCTAAGAATTCTAATTACACAAATGTTAGTCTATTCAATACTGTCCCACAGATCTTTGATGCTCTGTTCAGTATTTTTCACTGGTGTTTTTTTTGTGTGTGTGTTTCAGTTTGGATTATTTATATGCCCCAGTATTATACTTCTTTAGTTCTTTCCTGTTGTATCAGCGACTGTAATACCATCAAATAATTCTTAATTTCTAATATTGTATTCATTTCTAGCTTATTCATTTATAAATTTTTAAAATTATTTTTCATCTCTCTACCGAGATTCCTTATAACTTCACACATGTAGTTCCACTTTTCCACAAGATTTTTAAACATATTTATCATATTAATTTTAAACTCCTTGGAACTCTAACATTTTGGGTGTCTATGGCCCTGCTTCTATTCACCATTTTCTCTCTTGACAATCCAAATCATTTTTTCCTTATATGTCCCATAGCTTCATGATTTTTGTAAGTAATTTGTATAAAAAAAAATTAGAGTAAGACAAAAATATTATTTATTCCTAGAAAAGGACATGCCTCATTAGCTATCACGTTGTAATTGTGGGGGCTAACTTATTCTAACGTGTGTATGTGTGTGTTTACATCAACGTCAGCAGAAGAATTGGGGTTTTAGCACAGGTGAGTTTTTGCCTGTCTCTTTGTGTTTGCGTCCCAGTTGCCAGCTTTTTGGGTCACTGTGGCATTGCATTTTTTGTCCATTTCCATCTTTAGCTTTTTATACATCAGTAAATATCTCTCCATTCTTACATTCCATCCACAGTCCTTGGTAACTGATGCCCTGAATTTAAGAAAGGCCCCATTCACTTATAGGGACTGTCTCTCATGTTCTCAACTGTGTTGATGAGTAGGTGCAGACTCACTCACTGAGGCAGCTCAGAATTCCAACTGGTCAAGGCAGTTTCCACACAGCCACTAGACCTGGCTCAAGGTTGGCTGCTTTCTCCTTATCCCCGACTATGGTGGATTCTCCTCCCTGCTGCTGCTCCACTAGGAATGAAAGAAGCCACAGTTTTCCAATCTCCTAGGAAAGGCTTGCCACTTTTAAAATTTTGTGTAATTACATTTTTCTGTGTCCTCAGTTGCCCAGTGAATTAAAACAGAAACAAAAACAATGGGTTCTAACTTGTCCAGTCTTTCCTTATTTTTAGGGTGGCAGTAACTGTCTTTTTTGCTTTTTTTCCCCCCACCCTAACCAGAAACAACTGACCAGACTTAAGAGGCATTTCATTCTATTGCCAATCCCTGAAATTCCAGTTACTTAGAAGTTAAGATTTAGTTTTAACTTTCAGTAAACAAACAAAAAACAAAAGCAAAAAAATGGATACATTGGCTTAGATTCTGTAAATGAAGTGGGAGCTCTTAGATTCTTGAGTATCCAGGTGGAGATGATGTTAGTGAATTTGAAGGGTTAGCAGTACCATGTTTGGTTCATCGATGTGGGGGAGCTCAATATTTGAAAATTATCTGTACAAAGATGGTGCATGTTAAAATGGGCTTGTAGAAACCTGTAGACTCCTTGCTGCACATAAAACTACAATCTGTGCATGACTGAGATGCACAGCATGCTCAAGGTACACATCTGTGGTCCTCAGAGGGCTTGCGCATGATTCAAGGGAAGATAGAAACTAGAAGTTTATTTCAGCTTTGAGTCAGATGGTATGGGAAAAATATATATATATATATAAAATTTAAACAGACATTCGGTGTAGTTCCCCCAGAGCCTATTTTTTTTCTTTTAGAAGAAGAATTACTCACTATCACCAAGAAGTTCAAAATTTCCTTGAACTTAAATAACAGGTAGAGACAACCAGACAACAAGCTTGTATTGAGTACTTCCTCTGTGACCAGCATAACAATGTGATTGTAGTTACATGATGTGCTGTCTTAAATAAAGGAGATTATACTCTAGATCAGGAAACTCAAACATATAATTAGCCAAAATATTAAGCATTATTTTGTCGTTGCTCTTTTTTGTCTTTTTGAAATTTCAATTGCCAAATGTGTGTATTTATGGGGTGTAATGTGATGTTTTGATCTAAGTATACACTGTAGAAAGATTTAATCAAGCTAATTAACATATCCATCACCTCACCAACTTGTTTGTGGTGATAACATTAAAAATCTATTCTTTTAGCAATTTTGAGATATACAATGCATTATTATTAACTGTGGTCACCATGCAGTGCAATAGATCACGAAAACTTATTCCTTCCATTTAACTGAGATTTTGTACCTACCCTTTGGTCAACATCTTCTCTTTCCCCGTCGCCCCCGCCCACCACCAGCTGGGCTCTGGTAACCACGCTTCTACTTTCTGTTTCTTATGAAGTTGATTTTTTTAGATTCCACATGTAAGTGAGATCACACAGTACTGGTCTTTCTGTGCCTGTCTTATGTCACTTAGCATAACATTTGAAAGTTGTCCAACAAATGGTTCAGACAATGCATTGAAGGAGCACAGACGAGGAAGCAGATAGAAAAGTGCTGAGAAACAAAGGGAGATACTCAGGGAGACGTCACATAGCAAATGGCACTTCAGCAGGGCTTTAAAGCATGGGTAGTGGGTTTAGACACAGAGACAACTTTGTGGTATAGTTAGTCACGCGAAGAGTTGGAACTAGTTTGGCACTTGATACAATTTCACTTCTCTTCTTGTCAGTCCCTACAGAAAGGCAAGAAGCCTGAAGTGTCAGACAAATGAACAAAATTGTAGAAGGAGCCTATTTATAAGGTCTAAATATGAAATCGAGACATTTGGCTATAGTGGTGATAATTTTCAAACAAATCTATGCACTTACTTCATTGGCATAGCGTATGTTAAAACTGTCTGTGGAAACTAAGTCCTGGGAACAACTCTTCCAAGCCTAATTTAGAGTTACTTGAAATCTCATTTCTCCAGAATAGTGGTTATCAACTCGAAGTCTCTATTAAAAACTCTTGGGAGATTTAAAAATGCAGATGCTCAGGTTTTATCTCAGCTCTACTATATCTGAGCCTTAGGAGTATATATAAGAAACACTTGTATGTACATGTTATTTAATACCTTAACTTGCTATATAAATACAGGCATCTCTGATACATTCTTCCGGGTATGAATCATTGATGTATAACAAAGTTGGCAAACTTTAGCATGCATCAGAATCACCTGGAGACGTGTTAAAATACAAATTGCTGGGCTGAAACTTACAGAATTTCTGACTCAGTAGAGGATGGGCCCAAGAATTTGCATTTCCAATAAACACTCAGATGATGCTGAGAGAATGTGGCCAGTCTGGAAACCACACCTCATAGGAGTTGGAGACAATTCAAAGCTATCAGAGCCAATTGAATTATATAACCACACGGCTTGCATACCTGTGTTACAGGGTCTCTGAAAGGAGCGGAGGGTACTATATTTGGAGCATGGAGTGTGGGGTGACTACGTTCCCCATCTTTGCTCCTCTGTACACAGGGAGGATTGAGACCTCTCCCAATCCCTGCTGGCTACATTCTGGGGTAGCAAAGAACAGCCTGGATTTCAATATCAGTTAAGAAGAATGACTGAAGGCAGCTCCTGTGGGGAGGTTCCTGAAATGGTCTCAGCTTTGCCAGAATCATTGGGATAGGTCTACAGCCTCCCTGAGGGACTCCTCTGAAGTGAGCACACATGCATGGGGGCAGGGATGTATGGAGTTCAGGGCGATGGGCTCCCAATGGAAAGGAATATTTTAACACTGACATTGTTCAGAAGTCCTGGCTCATTGTAATAATGAAAAGCAGACTGATTTTTTTTTCTGGTATGTTTTATTATTGTTTTAAAATTCTCTACAGACAATATTGTCTTTTATTATTTGCACCTGTGGTGGACCTGGCCCATTGTTCTGGCCTTGGTGTGCTACTGCTCAGAGGCACAAAGGTCCTTTTCTATAACTTACCCACTTTATTATGGCCCTGGCCACAGATCACTATTGTTCAAAGGATCAAATAGAAATAGACTTTTCAGAAAAGGAATTTTCCACAAAGTCCCTGGAGATCAAAGACATTTAATTCGTGGACATTGAACACGCTGTCAACTCTTCTAAGAGGTGTACCATTTAATTGAAGCAAAACAGCCTCATTTTCTCAAGACAGTGAGTGAAAAAGAAAAACCCTGAGATTCAAGCTAGTGTTGTCCTGCTAAGTCTGAGAGCCTCTTTCTCCTTGCTCCAGTGTGTCCTCAGATATGTTGTCTCCTTTTGATTCTTGAGAGCTGTGTCTGATGCTGGGTGTTGTTGGCAAAAGTCAACCCAAGCAGGCAGAGAAATTGAGGCAGAGAGTTTTAGAGCATTATGCATTGGTCTCTGGCAAGGGAACACTTGACTGAACAAGAACCAGCCAGATGTAGTGTCTCCAAGGTGAATCTGTAATATTAATAACTTAGGTGGCAGTAATTTCCTAGGAGGCTGGCATAATTATACCCAAACAAATTGCCTGAACAGACACATATTTATTAACATGAGATTAAAACTCTCAAGTTTGAACAAACCTGGAGAGCAACAGCAGTAGCACAAGTAGGGCCACTGGCAATCTCTGACACTCAACACCAGACAGCTGAACAGGAGTCAGGCTAGGGGTTTTCACCTACTGTGAGGCCTCTGAGGGCTCAGCTGTGGGTTCCTGTTTACTGGAGCTGGGGATTCAAATAATCGGGCATCAGAATTTGGACCTTATATATCAAGTTAGTGAACTAATGTACAACAAGTCACTCTGGAACTTAGTGGCTTTAAACGACAAACCAATAGGTTATAATTTAGGCTGCATTCAGTCGTGGCCTGTTTTTAGCCCTCTTGTGTCTGCAGTCACCTGCATGGGTGTCAGGCAGTGATGCTTCCGGCTGTTGGATGGGGTGTCAGGAGGACTGGGACAAGTGCCTGCAGGCCTCCAGCAACTGAAGCCGAGCTTGTCCTCATGGTTGTTTCATGGTTCCAAGAGAGTGAGCAGAGCATGCAAGACCTCAGGAAGCTTCGTTCACAACCAGCACACCATCGTTGCCACTGGATTCTGTTGGCAAAAGCAAGTCACCAGGCTAGCACAGAATCAAAAGGAGGGGAAATAAACTCCACCTCCTGGTGAGAGGAGCTGCAGGTCACATCACTAACGGCGTGGCTACAAAGAGGGATGAAGGGCTGTGGGCATTTTTGAAAACTAAAACAAAACCCTTAATTAAAACAAAAACAATCTCAGAGGTGGTGCTGGTGCCGGCAGAAGTGAACACTGAGCATTCAAGTCAGGTGTCTTCTTGGTTCTGTATTTTGGACCAATGAAATTAGGTGTGCATTTATTAAACAAGTCTCATAAGCAAGGTACTGTGTTAGGCACTCTGTGAGGAAGACAGAGGGAAAATATATTGTTTCTGACTCCTAGGAGCTCACACTCTAGTGGGAGAGACAGACACATAAACAAATAGGTATCACACAATGTCTTCAAAACAGCAATACTGTGATATCTTACAATAAGAAATATGAAAAAGAGGAAGAGTTAGGTAAGGGGATTAGGGTACCTAGTTGCTGCTATAAGGACTGGACAGGCACAGATTGGTGGAGTTGAACCCCACTGGCTGAGTTGTGCTAAGGTGAGTTAGGGAAGGCTGGATGGAAATGTCTTTTCTGTGAGCGTGACATGTCAGAAGCAGGCAGACAGAGGCAAATGTGATTTAGCCTGTCAGAAAGTCACCAGGAAGTCAGGTGAGCTCAGATTTTTGATCAATTGGCTTAATTTACCCCACCACCACCTACTTGGTGGTGAAATGGATTTAAAAGATTGGAGGACAAGAAGCAATACAACTGGTAACAGCTGAGTTGGAGGTTTAGACAATGCTACCAGGCACTTTGAGTAGCTGAAAATCAAAGAAATACAACTGAAGATCCTGACTGAAGAGTAGTTATCAGGGTCCTGGGATTAAGGCATCAAATCATGATAGCTTTCATAGATCCTGGCAAACATGTGCCTACCTTTTGCATTGCTTTCCTGTCCCCGCCATAGACATTTGTTGGTTTGTCGTATTCTAAGACATTAGCATTTCCATATGGATCTCCCATGGGCTTTCCTTCCAAATATTAATATTTGTGTACTTTTTATACCTTTAATAATTATTGATTGGCTGATTTTATATATCTCAGACTTCATAGACCCAGGTCATGAAAAATATGCAGAAATGTTAAAAATATATCCATTTCGGTCCTGTTCTTGACATCCCATGATTCTGTGGCCATGCTGTGGGATTCAGTCCCTCTAACTTGTAACTGAGTTTGATTCCTTGAGCAGCTAGTTTTCATGATGTCAATTTCCCCATCTTTGGCCTTGATGGGGTGTGCACGGTGAGAAAAGCACGTCTGTGGTAGGAGGCCCCTCGTGTTCCTGTATAAGGAACAATGTAGTGTGGAAGTAAGATCAGAGTCTCTGGATCTTGGCTTCCCTACTCAGACGAGGGCTGTCTCATTTTCTAGTCTCATAATTGAGGGCAAGTTATTTGGCCTGTCTATGCCTCAGCTTTTCGTCTTACAATGAGGAAGATAGTAGTGTATGGTTCTATAGGTTGTTGTGAGAATTAAGTGAGATGATGCATATAAAGGCCTTAGAACAGTGTTTGGTACAAGGCAAGAACTAAATAAATATCTGTGATTCATAGTAATGATAGGAGAATCCATTTATTTACTACTTCTCAGCATGCCCTGTGCCAAGTCTTTTCCACGAAAATTGACTAAGCACTTACAGTGTACCTTGCATTGCCTATAAGTTACAGGGATAAACAAGATACAGTTTCTGCTTTCAAGGATTCATTAGGGGTAAAAATACCAATATCAGGCAGATGTGCTACGTGCTTTAAGGAGGTGAGACAAAACGCTGAGGCAGCAGAGAGGAGGGGAAGAGCAGATCCAGCAAGACTAAGGATGTGGCATTTGAGCAGGAGGATGTTTAGAATTAGGCAGGCTGTGATGAGTTGGGGGCAGACATGGGGATGGGAAGAGAAAAGTCGCTTCAATGCTTCTAATTTAAAATGAGGAAATTGGTCCATATAATTTCCAGTTGCATAAGAGCTCTAAAATTCAATTCTATGAAATCATGCTTTCATTTCTTGATGAATGTATGAGAATTCTGTAAATGAGTTGTTGCATCCAGAAATTTTGGCTGCTGGGCATGAAGTTTACCCAGTATTCACAGCAAAACAGATTACTAGTGGAAATTTGAATTAGAAAAATGCTGACACATTAGAAAATATAATTTGTACCCACTGGCTGGAAAAAAAGTAAAACTACCCAGTAATTCTGCAGTTACTAAATGGAGCCTAATGGCACTTTCGTTTTTCATGTTGGCATTTCAAGGTTGTTCTGACAAAGCTCACCTGGGAAGAAGGGCTTTTAGTAAAATGGCAAGACAGTGCTTCCTCTGATGTCTCAATTGAAACCAGTGCTTTCAAATCATTTAGATACCATAAGTGGTGGTGCCCTTATAAGTTAAGGTGGTGGTTTGCCAATTTCACTGTCAATAAGTAATACCTGGGGAGTTTGTAAAACAAATGCAAATCCTGGGAGCACTACCTTTGGAGATTCTGATCCAGTATATCTGTGACAGAGCCCAGGAATCTGCAATTTAGCAGGGATCATTGCTGCCTCTGGGGCAGGTGGTCTCTAAGGGGCACTTAATGAAACACCCTGTGTTTGTGCTTCATTTCCGCCAGGGCTGGAGTTGCTCCCAAAAGCAGTGACAGAGGAGTTCCTGAGAAGAACTGCGCCACGTTTTCCCAAGATGGGTCAGTTGGGGTTCCAAAGAAAGAAGCAGTAAATGCCAGGGTGATCAGTCTGAAGCATTGATTAAGGGAACTTGCGTATAGATTGCTGCAGCGGACTTCCCAATCAACAGCAAGAAATGAGATGTTCTACCCAGGTAAGTCCACAACAAGGGTGTCGGGTTATGGAGTTTGTATGAAGGTTTAAGAAATTTGGCTCAGGGCTGGGGCTAGTTTCTACATGTTTAGCAACATGTTTGGTCTTTCAGTGTTTTAGACAACAACCTAGACAAGTTTATCAGTGCCAGGGAATGTTCGAGGCCCTGGCTTGGGTTCAAGGCTGCAGCTAACCAGGACACAGAGCAGCCAACGCACTCTGTGTTTCTTGGTCGGGACAAAAAACAAAAGCAGGGGGAACTGGGGTCCTCTACACCAAGTTAAGAAAGTGAAGTGACTTGTCCAAGGTCACAGAGAGTAACCATTAAACCAGAACGTGTACTCTGGAAGTGGCATCATTTCTGAGTGCCAAAGGTAAACCTGAGAACTGAATCTTTCTGATAATGACCCTTGAAGAAGTATAAATTTTAAGCTACTAACAGAAGACTCAGGAGCCAGCAGTGGCCCCGTGAAAAGTCCTGAGGCCAACACTTGGTATGGGTTGCCACAGCCTTCCTCCCTACCTGGTGTCCCTTAGCCACTTTTCCTCTGGCAGGAGACCGCTCCGTGAGGCCGTTCCCTATCCCTCCCTGGAAATCCGCCCTCCGCGTCTTCAGCTCACGTGCAGCCTGGTTTCTAGGGCTTCTCTCTGAAGGGCACTGACCTCTCAGAGCGATTAAGAGTCATAAAATAAAGCAATGACGTAAAAAAAAGCCCAGAAATTGGCTAGCATAGAAAGATATGGAAAACATAAAACCCCAGAAATCACAGCGCACACTGCTCTCCATAATAATGAGAGAAAATACAGTCTAGAAGAAAAATTCCCAGTCAAATCCAGTTTCAGGCTTCTCATCGGGCTCTGGGACGGCGTGTGTATGTGATAATCACACCGAGCCCAGAACGTGCACCGTGTGCTGTGCCAAAGGCAGAGGCACTATGCTGGCGGAGGGAGGCCTTGGCTGCCGGGCGAGCCTGGCTCTGAGGCAAAGGCTAAGCCTGGGGACGATCAGCTACTCCCGAGGACGAGGGTGAAGATAGGCGTGGTCTCTGTTTCAGCAGCGTCCCTTTTAATAACTCAGTTAATTTTTGTGGCCTACAAAATGCCTTATAAACACTGTCGAAGGTGCCTCATAAAACCTACAGTTTAACAGACAATTTAGAATGGTGAGAAGTTTCAAAGCAATGTGCAATGTGCGGTGTCATTTGGGGTCTGGAAAAAGAGGGTGGTCTGTGTCTTTCTAGGAGTTTTTGCTGCAGGCCTGTAGGAGACGGTGTCTGTTTCTTTGTCCAGGATGGTGCTTTATGAAAGGGTCGCCAAGGATTAAGGGGACAGAGAAAGAGCAAGAGGAGAAGGCAAGAGGAGGAATGACCACTAGAGGGCAGAGAAGAATTTTTTTGGGGGGGGGAAGGGAGGGGCAGGGGTGTATCTTAACCCCAAACCCCCAAAAGGAAATGGAGAAAACCTCTGGGATCTGGCTCTCCCGTGGCAAATTCAGTCGGTGCAATTGCCCAGGCTGCTTCTCTGCCGTAGCCGCCACTCAGCCAGCAGCGACGCCCGGGATCAGAGAAGTTTCAACACGCGGTTGAGATGTCTTTGCCTTGGACAAAGCCGTCTCCAAAATGTCTACGTAGAGACAGCTTTTAAGAGAGAGAAAAACGCCTAAATTGGTAGTTTGAGACCCCAACTCATGGTTCTTCTAAATAATGACTTTAATGCAAAAATATAAGATGAAAAGATTATTTTCCATTGTAAACTCACTTTATAGAAGAAGTATTTAGGTTACACACTCTAAGGAGATGAAGGATTACTTTAAACTGTCAGGTCTGCTGGGCAGAACACAAGCAAATAGTGTCTGAGCTAGGCCAGTGATGCTGGACGTTTTACTGCTGAGTCCTAGAACCCTCCGACCTTCTCAGGCTCTGTCTCATCTGGCAGAGCATCCAGAGCAGAGCGATGCTTAGCAGACGGGCTGCCTGACAGGGTGAGCCCCACTTGAGGATGATGAAGTCCTCGTGCTCTTTCTCCAGCTCCAAGGGACGCCCTGAGGATAAAACCCTGGGAGAAGCAGCAGTACAGACCCATCTCATTTGTGAGATGACATTCCTTTGCACATTTTGCTGTTCTCTTACCCACCTACATCACCTCTGACTTTCCAACTATTTCCCATCGTTCGAGATCAGCTTAAAGCGTTTTTAGACATCTTTTTTCACTGTCTTTCATTGTCTGAAAATCCTACAGTCCCTGTTGCTGGCACCCCACAATTAACAATTATATTGTCTGTGGTTATATATGATTCTCTGATGGCTCCAGATGTGAAATCCTGTTTCCTTAATGACACTGTAACTGTCTCCAGCAAATCGGCATCTGCTCTGCTGGGCTTAGTCAGGGCCAGGCACATGGCTCTCAATAATTTGCTTTTTGGTTCTTATCACTCATCTAGGGACTGGGGTTTGTCAGCCAAATCAATCAGTAGACAGAGAGACAGCATGTTCCAGTAAAAATACTATTGGATAAATGAAAGGGGTTATGGGGTCTCCTGATCCTACTATTTAACCAGATGAGGATCTTTGGATGGACCACCGAACTGTGTGTGCCTGTTTTCTTTAAAAATAGAGTATGTTTTGTTCTGATGCCTGTTTTGAAAATTAAAAAATAGAAGTGACAGAGATTTCCAGAGAAGCAAATTATTACATAAATGGGAAGTATTGTTACACCAACTCAACAGCATAGAGAAAGGGAAGCTGAGATGGTCTGACCACACCCTACCCAGATCTGCATTAAAGAAATAAGATTATGCATTTGGAGCCACCAATGAATCACATATATCTATAAGAAATATGATTGTTAGCTGTGGGGTGACAGCTATAGGGGCTGTGGGATTTTCAGAGAATGAAAACATGCTAAAAGATACCTAAAGACCCTGGAGAGGGGATTGGGGAGCAATGAGAGAGACACCTTCATGACAGAGGCTGCATCCCTCTGAACCCCAGGGCTTCCTTTGTTGGTTGGTCCCTCTCCCACTGGTTGACTGACACCTCCCTCTGGGGAATAAGTCCCTTGTTGCCAGTACAAAAGAGTCTCTAGCATATAATGGTAAAGGATTTCACTTATGTCACCTGCTTTCTTCAAGTTTTTTCTGTTTCCCAATGCCTTGGTTAAGACCATTGGCATGTAAAACACAAAGCCAGAAAACTCCCAGGGCCTCCTGCTGCAAAATAGAAATGGCAGGGGGACCCGCTACTGTGTTGGAGCGAACATCCTGCAGGAAGTAGATGGAAGGAATGTATTCACTGTGGGTTCCAGCAGTCTGGAGAACAAAGGCTCGGATCTGGCCTAAGTGTTAAGTTTTCTAAAAAGGTCCTGTCAAGAAAGCAGCCAACAGTGAGCGGCAGCCAGTGGGTTACCATGCTTTGGCCTAAGGATCTCACTCAAGGAAATGTGGCCACCCGGGCCACAGTCAAGGTGTGGGAAGTGGCCTTAGCTCTCTGTGCACAAGGAAACCTAGGATGCTTTTGGATCTTTACAAACTACAGAATATTAAGTTGAAAGGTAGCCAAGTATAAGAGAGAAATTAGCTAAGTATTTATGAATAATGGAATGCAGCTGTACTTGGCCATGTGCAGTCACTCTGGGGGTATTTACAGGCTGCATGTTCCAAGTGAAAAGAAAACCTCCTTACAGAACAGGCATATGAAATATTAGTTTGGCAGAGATGATATTGACTCCTTGGGATTCATCCTAATGGTCTTAGGTTAGAGACATTTTGCTTTTCTATCTATAAGATGGGGCTAAATTTGCTTGCTGATTTCAATTATAGGCACATCCTGCAAAGACTCAAATGACACATGTGGAAAGCTTTACCCCATCTCAAAGGAATTGCTAGTTAATTCCAAAATACAAATCATGGCCCTCATGGCTGACACTTGAAATACAGTCCTTCTGATGGCTCTCCTTGCAATAACAGAATTCAAGTGCTCTGTTTTTCAAAGAGCTGATGCTGTACTTGATACTGTGTGGTCCTTAATGCATTGAAAATTTAGGCATTCTGATGACAATGAAAGGGCTGTTAAGAAGGAAGTGGACCTCTTCTGGGAGAAAAATGCAAATCTATGTGGTAAATACAATTAATACATCCCTATTACAGATGAGGAAACTAAAGGACAGAGAATGAAAGTATTTTGCAAAATTATCCTGTGATGGCAACTCCTCTTAGAATCACTGCTTTTCTCCTTTCACATAGTTGCTGTTTATTGATTCAATGCACAAATCTTGGAATTATCCTAGACAACGCCATCTCTTTGAGTAACCATATCCCATTAGTCATCAAGTCATATCCATTCATAACTCAAAGGTGTATCAAAATCTGCAGAGAAATTATTGTAAGTAATAAGAATTTGACAATGTGGCCAGCACTAAGATGAATATGCAAAAGCCCTTACATTTTCATACCCTAACAATTAAAGGTTAAAAAACACAACTCTTTAATTTACTCCTAATAGCTTACATTAATCAAATACTTATTATGTGCTAAGTAATCTGCATATATTATTTCATTTAACTAGTACTACTAGTATACGAGGTCTGTCTGGAAAGTATCCAGCCTTGCTGATATAATGAGAACGGTTTGTGTGACATGGATATAACCTGTCAGTCAAGGAGAGCGGACTGTAATGTGCATATGTGAACAATGACACCTTCACTGTACCAGTCAGTGGGGCGCTAGATGGTATTGGGTGAACAGGGTGTGCTGTGTGGCCATATCATTCAAAATGACTGAGTAGAGCAATGAGTATGCATCAAATTTTGTGTCAAGCTTGAACACTCCTCTGCAGAAACTATTCAGATGATTCATAAGGCTTTCAGGATGATGCAATGAGTGCAGTGCAAATAAAAGCATGGCACAAATGCTTCAAAGATGGTCAAGAATCTGTTGAAAGTGTTCCATGTTCTGGAAGGCCTGCAGAACACCTGAGAATGTTGAACATGCATGGGCTGCAATCAACAGAGATCAGCCAATGACAGTACGAGAAGTAGAAGCTGACCTGGGGATTCCAAAAACTATTGTGTTCGAGATATCAATACACATCTTGGCATGAAGCATGTCATGTCAAAATGTTCTGCAGCTTCTGCTACCAGAGCAGAAGGAACATTGTGCTGCATTTGCTAATGACTTGCTTCAAATTGCTACTAATGAGCGAGATTTCCTTAAAAAGGTCATAACCAGAGATGAATCGTGGGTCTATGGCTATGATTAGGAAAAGAAGGCCCAGTCATCCCAATGAAAGTCTCCTGGTTCTGCACACCTGAAGAAGGTGTGGTAAAGTTGCAGCAAGATCAAGACCATGCTAACTGTGTTTTTTGACTAGGAAGGTATTGTCCATCATGAGTATGCTCCTCTAGGCCAAACAATTAATAAAGAGTACTATTACAATGAACATACATTGCCTTTGGCATTAATGAAATTATGGAAAATTAAAATTTAAAAAATATACTATTTTAAATAGCAATATGGAAGACCTTTACCTAGAAAACTTTAAACCTCATTAAATAGTCTTTAAAAAGACCTGAATAAATGGAGAGCTATAATCATGCCAATGGATAAGTTTTAATATTTCAAAAAGATATCAGTTCTCCCAAAATTTACCTATAGATTCAATGCAATTGCAATAAAAATTCCAAAAGGGATTTTTATGCCATGTTATAAGTTCAACCTAAAATTTATATGACACAAAAAAAAGCCAATAATAGGCAAGCCACTCCTGAAGAAAAATAATCTAGGGCATTTTCCCTTGACATTAATATTATAAATCTAGAGCAGTGCTATTCAATAGAAATATAATACAAACTAAGTATGTAATTTAAGATTTTCTAGTAGCCACATTAAAAGATAAAAAGTGATATGAATCAAACAGGTGATATACATTTTAATAATTATATTTAATCCAATATAGCTAAAATATTCTTTCAACATGTAATGAATATAAAATTAGCAAAGAATCATTTTACGTTTTTCATAAGTACTTAAAAATCAGTGTGTATTTTATATTTACAAAATTCATCTCATTTTAAACTAGCTACATTTCAAGTGCTCAATAGTCAGTGTAACTAGTGTCTACCGTAATAGTACAAATTTATAGTATTCAAATATATTAAGTCAAAGATTGACTTAATTTTTTGGCCAAAGAACCTCAAGGGAAAGACCTAAAGACCTAGAGGTATATGGAAACTCAGTGTTTGGGACAGTATGCATTGCAGCTTACTGTTCAGTAGGGTGATAGAGTAATTGGTTATACATTTGGAAGAAAATAACATTAGATTTCTATATCACATCTTGCATGAAATTCAATTCCAATTGAAATAACAACTTAAGTATGAAATATAAGTCTTTAAACATTGAGAAGAAAATACAGAAAAATATACATTAAATATCTTTATGACCTTTGGGCAGAGAAGGGTTTCACAAGACATAAAAGCATTAACTATAAAGAACAATATTTAAAAATTTGACTATATTAAATTTAAGAAACACTATTAAGTGATACCATAAAGTAAGTAAAAATACAAGCCACATACTAGGAGGATTTATTTGCAAAACTTATATTTTAAAAAGCATAATTTAAAATATCCAAATGACTACTGGAAGTCATTAATAAAAATACATAAAACCCAATAAAAAATAAGTATTTTAGAGGCCATAAAGTGCTAAAGGAAAATAGAAATGTAAAAAAGGTTCTCAACCTTATTAGTGATTAGGGAAACACAATTGAAGACGTAAAATATCATTTTAAATGTAATAGATTGGCAAAATTAAGAACAGTTTTCTCCAGGTGGAGCAATGAGCACTTCTCTGTATTCTTAGTGAGAGTGTAGTGGTATGTAAATGATGTGCATGTTGATGACCTTGTGACTATATTCTAGATGTATACCCATTAAAAATTGGAAAGCCATAGTGTAGTTTATAATATAAAAATAGAAATAGCACTAATGCTACTGGTAGGAGAGTGAATGAATAAAGCACATTATGTTTACATAGTAGAATATTATATAGCAGAGAAAATGCATATATATGTATATATATGGAATAACATGGATGAATCTTAGTAATAAAATTTTGAATGAAAAAATGAGTTCCTCAAGACTAAGACAGATTGTCATCATTTAAAAATAATGCCTTCATAATTTACATACCATAAACATCACCCTTTAAAAGTATACAATTCAGTGGTTTTTAGTAAGTTCACACAGATGTGTGTCCATCACCACTATTTGATTGCAGGACATTTTCATCATCCTCGTTCTGTCCTACAGAACTTATATCAAGTTGCCCCAAAGCGGCAGCAGGGGAATTCCCACAAGGGGTTGCCCAAACTGCCTCCAGATGGCACTGATTGGGATTCCAAAGGAAGAAGCACCGAACACTGGAACGAATAGTCCGAAGCATTTATTAGGGGAAGTTGTATACAGAGGGCTGCAGTGTCCTTGAGACAGACAGCAGGCAAAGAGACATTCTGCCTAGGATGTCCACAACGAGGAGGTCAGGTTATAAAGTTTATCTGGGGATTTAAGGAATTTGGCTCAGGACTGGGGCTAGTTTCTATGTGTTTAGCAACATGTTTGATCTTTTAGGGTTCTGGGCAACAACTTCAACACTTATATCAGTGCCTGGGAATGTTCTAGGCCCTGGCTTGGGTTCAAGCCTGCAGGGGAAAACATTCGCTGGCTGGAAGGAAAGGGGACACTGAGGGGCCCTACCACCCGCCAAGGGCATCCCATGGTCAGTCACTGTCTATTCTTCTCCCTGCACATCTCTACACAACCACTAGTATACTTTATTTTCTACCTATGTGGATTTGCCTATTTGGTATATTTCAATAAATGGAATTATACAGTATGCTACCTTTTGTGTCTGACCCATTTTCACTTAATGTTTTCAAGATTCCTATATGTTGTAGCAGGTTTCAATACTTCATTACTTTTTATTGCTGAATAATCGTCCATTATATGGATATGCCACATGTCGTTTATTCATTTATCAGATGGAAATTTGAGTTGTTTGTACTTTTGGGATATTATGAATAATGCCGTTGTGAACATTGCCGACAAGTTTGGTCTTGACATACATTCTTCATTTGTCTTAGGTATAAACCTGGAAATAGAATTTTGGGGTCATAAGGTAATTGTGTTTAACATTTTAGGGAAATCACAGCTGTTTCCCCAAGTTGCTGCACGATTTTAAAATCTCACCAGTAGTGGGTGAAGGTTTCAATTTCCCCACATCATCAGCAGCACTTGTTATTGTCTGTTTTTTTTGTTGTTTTTGTTTGTTTGTTTAATTTGAGCCATTCTAGTATGTGTGAAGTGTTACCTCGTTCTAGTGTTGATTTACATTTCCTTAACGACTAATGTTGGGCCCCTTTCATGTGCTTATTGATACCACTATTTTTTCTAATGTACCAGTTGAATCAAAAGTAAAATAATATGTTCTTTATACATATTTATATATTTAGTTCCTATATACAGTATAATCATAAAATAAGTTATATATAAATATAAAATATATCTGCATGTATAAAATTGATAGGGTAATAATTATCTCTGGAGGAGGTGGGTGAATGGGACCAGAAAGGAACATGCAAGTAGCTTCAGTAATGTTAATTAGGTTATAATTCACAGGATGAATACTAGGTTTACTTGTATTTATTTTATTGTGCTTCATAACTAAAAAAAGTACCTCAAATATTTTGCATTTATCAAATTCTACCTTTATTGACTTTTTAAACAGCATTTATTGTGCACCTACAGTGTGTCAGGTATAATTCTTGGCACTGGGAATATGGAAATAACAAATTTCATAGTCAGCATTTTTTTAATTACAAAAGAAATTAAATAAAAACAAAAAAGAAGTTTCTCACTTCTTACCTCCCCCAAATTCCAAAGGCACTATATAATGGCAACCACCTCCGATCGGCCTGCTCCCCAAACTTTCTCTTTCCAGAACATTTTTAACACTGTGTCAACCTAAATAACGAATATAGAGGCTCTTTAAAATAAAATGATATTTATTTAGGAATGGGCACTGCAATGGGAATACACATGCCATAGTAAACTGTATGTGCATCCAGGGAGATAAAAGAAGATGAGGGTTTTAAAGGAGAAATGAGGAGAATTACATAATTGTTTAGAAATAATTATCCTTGGCTACAAGGATCAGTAACAAGGGTAACACCAGTCCAAAGTTGGATGGACAGTTACTGGGCAGATGTCCTCTCAGAAATATTTTTTGTGTAAGGTTGTGATGACTTTTGTCCAAGGTTGTGGTTTCTGCAAAGTCTTGCAGTCTTTTGTGATAGTTTTTGTTATCAAGCATTCATGCATAAGAAGCCTTCTCTTCATGGCCTTGGCCCTATTTGTCAGGTTGGTTTGTTAGTTTGCTTTTTTTCTTTTTTTCTTTCAACTTTTTAACTTATCTGTGTCTGTTACAAGTTGTAAGTGGATTGTGACTCAGGCACTGCATTTCCATTTACAAGCCTCACTTTTCAAAACAGCTTTACAACACGCATGGGTAGTGCCTGTAATTTTGCTCCTCTAAACAACACTTTTTCTTTGGAAAACAAACCCCGCATAGAGTTTCATCGAGTTGCTTCACTTTAAACATACTTATTTCTAGAGGACTAGTACATGCAGAAACCACAAGGGGATGAAAAGTTTAAAAAGTAGATTCTAGAGGATGAACTCAAATCATTTTAACAAATACTTTTCTTTAAACGACAAGATTAACACAAGTGACTCTTTCTGATTTTAACTTTCACAGCTGCCACCAAAATGATCCCTGAGAACTGTAATTCTTTACTTTCCACAGCACCTCACTACCATCATAAAAGACTTTATGTCTCTTGACTTGATTTAACCTATATCCAGCCTGGGAAGGCATTGCTCTGGTCAAACTGAAACAGGAACTCTAGGCAAGCCCAGCATGCCGTCTCATGCCCCCTGCCTTGGCGAGTACTATTGACAAGTTTGTCCTGTAAAGTCCCCTCACCCATCTCCATGCTCCCATATTATAAATAAAGGATGAATGAATAAATAAATGAAAAGACTCTTTGGCTGTTTGAATAGAAAACTATAAATTTCTGTATTATGGCATTTCTTTATTATATCGTACTTTTTTAACTTGTTTTTCTCCACTAGATTGTAAGTCTCTGAAGCTCAGAAATCATGTGTACATTATCTTTTTATTGACAGCACAATGCATGGTGCCTGCTGAGTACATGTGTGCTGTACATTGAATTAATATGTTCCCACTGCCACTGTCCTAGCTCCAGCCTACATCACATCTTGCCTAGATTTCTTTCTGACCAGCTCTGTGCCTCCAATATTACCCTCTTTAGCCCTCTTTGTAAAGTAAAATAGTCAATATTTCCTTACAACACCACAAACATTTCGAAATAAAGGACCCGATTATATTCATCTTTGTATCACACAGATTATCTAATAGATGCTCTGTTATAATGTGTGTTCAATAAATGCTTTTAGAATGGTATAATTAATTAGATACCTCTCTTTCTCAATAATCCCTTCACTGGCTTATACCAACGATTTGTGATATTTCTACAGGACTGTGGGGCTGTCTGGCCTTTACTAGGCGTGGCTTGGTGGTTCTCTTTCAGGCAGTGGGTGAGCTGGCCTTCGCTCCAGGTTTCCTCCATACGTGGTTAATCTAGGCTATAGGCCTATGGTCAGTGGCTACCCTACCGAGGACATGCCCTTCACATAGCATATCAAAGAGTTCAGGGAGGGTAGGCTCAACTATGCAAGCTTCTACTTGTATCATCTCTAATAATATTCCATTGGCCTAAGCAAGTCCTTTAGAGAAACAATCTGCGGGCAGCTGCTCTTGAGGAAACCACCGCAAGGGTGTGGATGACCAGTTCTGTCACAGAGAAGTAGAGAATTGGGGCTAACAACATAACCTACTACAGCGTGGTCAGATTTTGATCTTTATTCTGAGTAAGATGAGAACCATGGGAAGAGAACAAAGTAGACAAGCAGCCTCATTATAATTCTTGACCCACAAGAGTTATTCTTGCATTAAATCTATACTCGTGGTTTTTTTTTTGCTTTTGCTGAAAGATGCTTTTTCTTCTTCTCTAATTGAGACAAGAATAAAAAAAATCGAATAAGGTAAGCCAGAAGCAGATCCATGCATATATGAACACTTGCTTTGTAACAGAAGTGGCTCTTGCTCAGGCAGCTCATCCACAGCCTGAAGGGGAACCACTAAGCCAAGCCCAGGCAGAGCAGCGGAGGAAAAGGTGGTCTATTCAAGTAATGGAGCTGCTATATTTGGATATCCACATGGAAGAAATGAAAATTGACCCATAAGTTATACCATGCTAAAAGAATCAATTCCAGGAGGAATTTATACCTAAATATGAATAGCCACACCAAAAGCTCTTAAAAGTTAATATAGGTGAATACCTTCACAACTCTAGGTTAAGAAAAGATTTGTTAAACAGAATATAAACTATATTAATTTAAAACCTGTTTATCAAAAGGTGCCATTAGAAGAGTAAAAGTTAAGCCATGAAGTGAAAAAAAATTATGGTAAAATGTAACAATATTAATCTATATTTATCCATTAATTATTGATATACAGATTTTCGATATCATCCCTCATTTTAAAGTACATTTCTGATTAGTTTAAATAGTTTCTGAGATATTCCAGTTGCTAAGGCTTACTGTGATTATATATTTGCAAACTTTTCTTAGAATTTTGATAATTTTTAATTTATATATTTTGACAGTATGTTATAATGAGAAAAACTTATATTAGCACTGATTTTATTTAGTTATTTATGTTTGTTAATATTACAATGTCAGGTGTCTTATAGTTGGCTTTTGCCTTATCTTTTTCTGTCTTTTAACTTCTGTCACTTCTGTGTCATTATTATGGAAGTAAACCTGATAAAAAAATATGCAACTGAACTTTCAGGATTAAAAAATTAATCTGTCAGTTTTTATTTGTTTAACTAGAAAGTTTAATATGTTTTTACTTATTGTGATTATTATATGCATTTGGCCTATGCTATACAGTATTTTTAATTCTAGTTTAGTTTTAGTACCAAAAACATCGTCATCATAATCCTTATAATTCACAGTTTAAAAATATTTAAATGTATGAATGTGTTTACCAATTTATTGCATCATAATTGCTTCTTACATATTTCTTCCTCCTTCTGGATGTAATTTTACTCTTACTGAAGTACATACTTTATTGTTTCTTTTAGTAAGATTTGATGAATTAAATCTGTCTGAAAATGCCTGCTGTGCCCTCTTGAATGATAATTAATCTGGGAATAAAATTCCTCAAGTGATTTTTTTCCATTAGTATTTTGAGAATATGAATTTGTTTTCTTTTGACTGTTATTTTTGCTAAGCATAGGTCTGATAGTTAATTCTTTGTAAATATTCTGTCTTTCCTATTTGGTTGTTCCTAAGATTCTCTGGTTGTCTTTAGGATTTTGCAATTCCATGGCTATGTGTCTAGGTGTGGATTTTTTATAGGTGTTCTGATTATGTTGGGGCAAAGTTTTAATCTGAAGATTCACACCTTTAATTATGGAAAATCCTAAGACACTATTATTTCAAATGTTGACTGTTCAACATTCTAATGTCCTAGTAGAACACTTATTAGGTATATGTTGGATGTCTCCTATCATCGATGTTTCTTAAACTTTGTCTCATGTTTCTCATTTTTTAATCAGCGCGTGTTGCATTCTTAGAATTCCCTCAGCTTTAACTTCCAGTTCCCCAATTCAATCTCCAGCTGTGCCACCCACTGAATATTTATTCTTTCTGAAAATTATTGTGTTTTTGTAATTCCTAGGCATTACTTTTAAGTTTTATTTTCAAAGCCGCTAGTTTTTTTTTCTATAGTCTTCCATAAAGTTCTTATTTTTTCTCTTTTTTTAATCTCTGTATTCATTTTGAATGTACCATTTCATGGAGCCTGATTTTGCTATTATCTCAAGTCATTTGGATTCTAATATTCTTGTTTGTCAGTATTTCCCTTATGGAGATCATTTCCTTGTGTGGTTTGTTATTTCACTTAAATTATAGGCTTATGTTCATAGGCATTGTTTTATTCCAAGGGGATCTTGTCCCATAAATCTTGGTTATAGACATGTTGCTATGAAGTGTTTTTATGTTTGTTTTTTTTAAATTAAATTAAATTAAATTTTTTAAATTTTTTCCAAGTATTTATTGTTATAAAAAGATGTACATGGGAAAAAATTTTCCAGGTAGCCCCAGGGGATTTATTGGTCTTGAACCAGTTTTTTTTAATTCACTTATCACCGTGGTGATTTGAATTACATATTGGTAAAAAAAATTTAGGCTTTACAACTTTACCTAATGTGGGTTATATTACCTATTTTCCATGCTGAATTTTGGTTTGTATTTTTTCCTTTATATTTTCATATACTCCTCCTTTTTTTTTAGTTTCTAAGCTAGTGGATATACTCCTAATCTTACAGTCACTGGGGTATCTAAATTCCAGCATCCTGCCTTATGCATGCAAATATCACATATCTTCTCCTTATACATGTTACAAAACCCAACCCTGCAGCTCCTTTGTTCAGTATGCTATACAATATTTCTTGGGCCACTATGATTTTGACTTGTTATCTTACCATTCTTCTTTAAGTTTCCTCTATTTTGTGCTACTTAGGGATTTCTCTTTCTTTCCTTTGAGTTCATGTGTAAATCACATCATAAAGTATATGTAATAAAAAAAGTGCATTTGTTTCTTTGTTGGCTTTCTTTGTTTCCAGAATTTCGTGTTCTAGAAGGTCAATTGGAATTTTAAAATGCAAATTTTATTTAAAGAATATTTAAGATGAGAGACTTCTGGTTTCTATCTAAATTACAGGCATACCTTAGAAATATTGTAAATTTGATTTCAGACTACGACCATAAAGTGAACACCGCAATAAAGTGAGTCACATGCATGTTTTGGTTTCTTGGTGCATATAAAAGTTATGTTTATAATGTACTGTAGTCTATTAACTGTGCAATAGCATTATGTATAAAAATATAATGTATATATCTTAATCAAAAATGATTTATTGCTAAAAAACACTAATGATCATCTGAGTCTGAGTTATAATCTTTTTGCTGGTAGATGGTCTTGCCTGTATGTTGATGGTCTCTGACTGATGAGGGTGGTGGTTGATTAAAGCTGGGGTGGCTGGGGGGATTTCTTAAAATAAGACAACAATGAAGTTGTTGAAGCCACATCAATTGATTCTTCCTTTCATGAAAGATTTCTCTGCAGAAAAATATGTTTCTCTCTTTACCCACAGTAGAACTTCTTTTAAAATTGGAGTCAATCCTCTTGAACCCTGCCACTGCTTAATCAACTAAGTGTATGGAATATTCTAAATCCTTGGTTGTCATTTCAACAATGTTCACAGCATCTTCACCAGGAGTTGATTGCATTTCAAGAATTCACTTTCTTTGCTCACTCATGAGAAGCAACTTCTCATCCATTCAGTTTTATCTTGAGATTGCGGCAGTTCAGCCACATCTTCAGGCTCCACATTTAATTCAAATTTTTCTTGATATTTCTACCACCTCTGTAGTTACTTCCTCCACTGAAGTCTTGAACCCTTCAAAGTCATTCATAGGGGTTGGAATCAACTTCTTTCAAACCCCTAATAATGTTGATATTTTAACCTCCTTTCTTGAATTACAAATGTTCTTAATGCCACCTCGAATGGTGAATCCTGTCCAGAGGTTTTCACCTTACTTTGCCCAGATTCATGAAACACTATCTATGGTAGCTATAGCCTTACAAAATGTGTTTCTTAAATAATACTTGAAAGTCAAAATTACCCCTTGACCCATGGGCTGCAGAATGGGTGTTGTATTAGTAGGCATGAAAACAACATTAATATATCTGTACATCTCTATCAGAGCTCATGGGAGACCAGGTGTATTGTCAATGAACAGTAACATTGAAAGGAATCTTTTATCCTTTAGTAGTATTTCTCCACGGTGGGTTTAAAATATTTGGTAAACTGTGCTGTAAACAGATATGCTGTCATCCCGGCTTTGTTGTTTCATTTATAAAGCACAGGCAAAATGGATTTAGCATAAGTCTCAAGGGTCCTAGGATTTTCAGGATGGTAGGTGAGCATTGGCTTTAACTTAAAGTCATCACCTGCATTAACGTTTAACAAGAAACTCAATCTATCCTTTAAGGCTTTGAAACTGGGCATTGACTTCTGCTTTGTAGCTATGAAAGTCCTAGATGGCATCTTTCTCCAACAGAAGGCTGTTTTGTCTACATTGAAAATCTGTTGGTTAGTGTAGCCACCTTCATTGACAATCTTATCTATATCTTCTAGATAACTTGTTGTAGCTTTTACATCAGCACTTGCTGCTTTACCTTATACTTTTATGTTATAGAGAGAGCTTCTTTCGTTAAACCTCATGAACCAAACTCTGCTAGCTTTCAACTTTTCTTCTGTAGCTTCCTCACCTCTCTCAGCCTTCACAGAATTGAAGAAAATTAGGATCTTGCTCTGGATTAGG
The DNA here is from genome assembly GCA_963574885.1 of Lepilemur ruficaudatus. Lineage (NCBI taxonomy): Eukaryota > Metazoa > Chordata > Mammalia > Primates > Lepilemuridae > Lepilemur > Lepilemur ruficaudatus. The sequence continues at coordinate 85,762 of CAUYRT010002719.1, forward strand.
GTTTGTCCTAAGAAAATGCTGTGACTGGTTATGATCTTCTATCTAGACCACTCAAACTTTCTCCGTATCAGCAATAAGGCTGTTTCACTTTCTTATCACTCACGTGTTCACTGGAGTAGCAATTTAATTTCCTTCAAGAATTTTTCCTTTGCATTCAAAACTTGGCTGTTTGGCACACGAGACCTTGCTTTCAGCCTATCTCAGTTTTCAGCATGCTTTTTTCACTAAGCTTAATCATTTCTATATTTTGATTTAAAGTGAGAGATGGGCCACTCTTCCTTTTCACTTGACCACTTACAGGCCATTGTAGGGTTATTAGTTGCCTTAATTTTAATATTGTGTCTTAGGGAATAGGGAGGCCTGAGGAGAAGGATGGAGACGAGGAAATGGCTGATTGGTAGATCAGTCAGAACACACACAACATTTATCGATTAAATTCACCATCTTATATGGACAGGGTTCATGGCACCCCAAAACAATTACAGTAGTAATCTCAAAAGATTACTTATCACAGAGCACTGTCACGGATATAATAATGAAAAAGTTTGAAATGTTTTGAGAATCACTAAAGTGTGACACAGAGACAGGAAATAAGCACATGCTTTCGGAAAAATGGGGCCGATAGACTTGCTCCATGTGGGGTTGCCACAGATCTTCAATTTGTAAAAAACACAATAATCTATGAAGTGCAATAAAGTGAAGCACAATAAAATGAGGTATGTCTGTACCACTAAAGTAACTCACAACAGGATAAATTAAGACTGACAGTAAACCTATTGTGAAATCTAGAAGGAATTTCTACTATTAAGTTGATTGAACTAGATTGAAAAGTGTAATTGATGGTCCATTTTCCAAGCTCATGAGAAATCTGCTAACTCCAATGTAGTTAGAAAATCTTTCCCTCCCTCATGTATTCTCTGCCCTCTTGTTTATAAACACATGCTCTCTCCTAACCAGATATCTCTCCCTGCACTGTACTTGCTTTTATTTGAGATACCTAGAGAGCTATTCTCTTTCACCTCCCACTTGCCTCCCATATTTCAACTCCATCTCCAAACCACACCTGTATTGCTTCTCCTTCAGCATCTAGCAAAAGACTGAAATTGTCAAAATGCAACTGCATGAAGTATGTGAAGAGGGAAAGGGCTGATAACGACAGTTTGAATTTTGGGAGTCAAAAACCTTCAGGAAAAACATGTAGGATTGATTTAGCAAAAACACTGATAACAGTGCATTCTAGAGATTTCATTCGATGGCATCAATATATAGCATAATATATGGCAAAGCAATTGAGTTAGCAAAAGTCTTTGAGATATTTACATAAAGATGTTGTCCACTGGACATCCAGCAATCTAATGGCTGGGGGGAATTTCACACACCCTGATTTTTAGCAAATGTTAGATTTAGGAAGATAGTCCTTTACACAGGGAGGAATATGCAGAAGAAAATCAACATGGAACCAATGACAATAATCTGCATAGCCCAGGAAAGGAAAGATCATCTTGAAGATTGGGAAGAAAAGCTTACTCTTAAAGATCATTTATTAGAGGAAACAGTAGAAAGATATTATAAATGTTTAAATAGAATGCATCAAAACCTGGCATTCTTTCTCCTGTAGTTGAAGGCAGTAAAGAGGTAACATAGGAATAGCAAATACAGAGATAGGGAAAAAAAAGTAATGTGAGAGCAAGGAATGATCATAAAAAAATTAAAAGGATAATGGTAGAAACAAAACTCATACCAGGGACAGTAAAGAGAAGAACCAATAACATGGAAACAGATATAATAATATGAAGTATATATTTGAGAAACCTTAGATTAGATGGAAATGGATAGATAAAATTTTGTGAGAAAATCGGAGGAAAAAAGAGTAACACACTATCTAAGATAAACATGATCATTACTTTCAAAAAAGAAGTCAAAACAATTGGGACAAATCGAAAGACTGAAAAAATTTTTTAAACGAAAAAGGACAATGACCCACCAGAGAATGCAGATCAAAGAATCACTATGCTCTATGTAATGTGAATAAATTTTTGCATCCTATTGGATGAAATTTAATTCTATGCATAAATTAAACATGAAGCTTAATATTAGTAGTTTCACCCAAGAGCTCATAGAAATAAATATCACACCAAGGTGACTTGAAGGACACATCATTCATTGAATCATCAGATGATTCAAATCTTTCAAAGTTGATTACTGAAAACAAGTTGCATGGTTCTTTTTATCTCCCAGATTTATTGAGGTATAATTGATAAGTAAATTTGTATTTATTTAAGATACGTAACTTGAAGTTGACGTATGTATTCATTGTGAAATAATTCCCAGACTCAAACTATTTCATAATTAACATATCCAATACATGACTTAGTTTACCATTTTCTTTCTTTCCTTTCTATTGTGTATTTGTATACACGTGTAAGAACACTTAAGATCTACCCTCTTAGCAAATTCCAAATATACAATACAATATTGTGAACTATAGTCACCTTGTTTTATATTAAATCTCTGGAACTTGTTCATCTTGCAAAACTAAAACTTGGTATCCTTTGATCTTCTCCTCATTTTCCTCTCCCCCAACCATTGGCAACCAGTATTCTCCTCTCTGTTTCTGTGAGTTTGACTATTTTAGATTCCACATAAAAGTGAAATTGTGCAGTCTAGTGTTTGTCTGAGTCTGGCTTATTTCACTTAGTATAATGGTCTAATGTCCTTCAGGTTCATCCATGTTTCTGCAAAAGTCAGGATTTTTTTATGGCTGAATAAAATTCCATTACACACACACACACACACACACACACACACACACACACATTTTCTTTCTCCAATCATCTGTTGAAGGACATTTAGGAAGGGACATTTAGGTTGTTTCCATATCTTAGCTTTTGTGAATAATGTTGCAATGAACATATGAGTGTAGGTATGTCTTCATGATACTTATTTCATTTCCTTTGGATATATTAATATATCCAAATGCATGACTGTGAAGTCCTATGGCAGTTGTATTTTTAATTTTTTGAGTAATCTCCACACTGTTTTCCATACAGCTACACCAATTTACATTCCTACCAACAATGTATAAGGCCTCCTTTTCCTAGTTGCATGGTTTTTACACTCAATATTCAAAGTGCCAAAAGTGATTTGAAATGGATTTAAAAAAAAATTTTGGAACATATTTTGCTGTTGTGTAATAACATACAGGCACATCATAAAGTGTATTCTTTTGTAACCACTACTTGGGTTAAGAAGCCTCATACCAAAGACACGAAGCTCTGAAGCCTTCAAGCCCTCAAGCCTTTCATAATCACTATTTCCCCCTCCTCCTCCTCTTATGATAATAATTACCTTTTCTTTACTATATAAGCCCTCATCCCTAAATAGTTTAGGATTGTCTGTTTTTGAGTTTTCTATAAATGTAACCATACCGTGCAAATTCTGTTGTATCTTTATTCTTTCACTCAACATTATGAGGTTCATTCATGCTGGTTATATGTAGCTGTGATTCTTTCACTTTCATTGCTATTTAGTGTTTTTTAATGAAAACATCACAATTCTTATATACATATACATAAATTGTTTGAATATTGCAAATAATGCTTCTATAAAATTTCTGTATGTGTCTTTTGGTGATCATGTGTACATAACTCTGTTGGTTACATGCCTAGGAATAGAACTACAGGATAACAGGCTAGTGGTATAGGCTTCAAATTATTAGAAAATATCAAACAGTTTTCTAAGTTTGTTAAAACAATTGGTAGTCCCATTAGCTGTACAAGAGAGTTGCATTTGCTCTAGATCACTGCCAACTTTTGGTATTATCAGATTTTTAAATTTTATCTGCGCTACATGAGGTACATGTAAATGGTATCACATTTCAGCTTTAATTTGCAATTCTTTGGTGAGTAAAGATTGAACAAAAATTTTCTAGTTTTATTAACCATTTTGACCTCTCCATAAGTGTCTTTTCACAGCTCTTGCCTATCTTGCTTGTCTTTTCTTAATTGATTTGTAGGAAATCTTTATGTATTTTAAATAAAAGCCCTTTGTTTGTATGTGTGACAAATACATTCTCTGGCTTTTGTTTCCCTCTCTTTTCATAGTACCTTTTAAGGAACAGCTATCTTTAGTTTTAATTTCTTATATTTATCAATCTTTATGGTTATCACATTTTTGTTTTATTAAAAAAATTACTTCATATCCAAATTTATAAAATATTGTATATTGACCTCAGAAAGCTTTATTCATTTTCCTTTCAAATTTACATTTATGATTTACATGAATTTGATATCTTTTATATGGTGGGGATCAGGGTTCTAATTTTATCTTATTTTTCTTATGCCTTATCCAATTATCCCAGAAATATTTATTGAAAATATGTACCTGCTCCTCAGCTCTGCAGTTTCACTTCTGTATAAGTACGCATACACGGATAGATCTCTTTTTAGACTCTGTTTCTCTCCCATTTATCTATTTTTATCATTATCAAAGTTTTATAATACTATTTTTTATCTGGAAAGCAAATCCTCCCACCTTATTCTTGTTCTTGCAATGAATTTTGGCTATTTATTTTCCATTTTCATTGAAACTGTACCACCCACTTGTCAAGTTACATGCTTAAACAAACTTGTTGGATTTTGAATGGAAATAAATTGGATCTATAGATTTATTTAGGAAAAACTGACAACTTTATGAGCTCTCTCAACCCATCAACATATATTTCCTTAACTCTCTTTTAATGCATGTCATGTCAGTAAAGTTTTATCATTTGATTTGTAGGAACCTTGCACATTTGTCATAGAATTATTATTTGATATTTTATAATTTTAGTGATATAGTATTTTTGATAATTCTACTTTTAATTTTGATTTATTGAAATAAAAACAATTTTTGTTTATTGATATAGAAATATTGCAAAACTCAGCAACTTGAATAAATCATCTGTGAATCATAATAATTTTCTTTTCTTATCCTTTTCTCTTACATTTCTGTTTCTTGCCTTCCTGTTTTGGACAGGACCTCTAGCATAACGTGGACTAGAAGTCGTCAGAGAGTGCATCCTTATCTTTTTTCTGATCTGACTACAAGATTTTTATGCATATACAGTCATGCGAAAAATAACAGCATTTCAGTCTATGATAGACCACATATACAATGGTGATCCCATAAGATTATAATACCATATTTTTACTGGATTTTTTATATTTATATATGTTTAGATACACAAGTATCATTGTGTTACAATCGCCTATGCTATTCAGTAGAGTAACATGCTGTATATGTGTGTAACGTAGGAGCAATAGGCTATACCAATTAGCCTAAGGTGTTTCGTAGGCTCTGCCATCAAGGTTTGTGTGAGTAGGCTCTATGATGTTCACATAACTATGAAATCGCCTAATGATGCAGTTCTCAGATCGTATCCTGGTCATTAAATGATGCATCACTGTATTTTACTTTTAATCTTCTTTTTCTTTTTTTAGCTTGCTAAGAGATTTTGTTTTCATTATGAATGGATGCTGAATTTCATCAAGTGCTTTTTTCTGTGTCATATGAGGTTATAAAATTATATTCACTCTTACTTCGCTAATGAAGTGGATGGAGTGTTCATGTGTTAATGGGTAGAGGCCAGAGCCCAGGATCTGCTGCAGTTCTGAATTACCACTCAGGGTTGCTCATTTTTCTCCACTTAGGCCTGGTAGTTTCTTACTATCTTTTCAGGTCTTTCCTAAACTTAAGATGATTTAAAAATAATTATTTAATGGAAATGTTGAAAGAATATTTTACCATTATCTGAAATATGAGTAACCTTGCATTGAAAAAAAATGAAAAAGATGGCAAAAATGTATTTTATTTAAAAATGAAAATAGCTACTAAGGGAAAATATAACATAATACTTAAGCACTAAAAGAGCTAATGTAGCAGAACAAGAGTTTCTTATAATAAAGGACTAAGGACTGGCTGGCTCCTAATTGTAGCTGAACCAAGAGACCAGATGCCCCGCTGTGGTTGATTTTTCTCTTCTACCCTCCACTGAAGCACAGACTTTGGGGTCAGGAGACCTGGATATTATTCTTGGCTTTAACTTTGGCTATGGTACTGATTTTTTCTGGAGTTCCTGGGTCATTTCTTCCAACTTTATCTTGCTGTTATCTAGTTTATATCATGGCATCAGATTATAGTTTTTTCCTCTGTTATTTTCCATGTGAATTTTTCTCCCAGTGTCCGTACACATCCTCCATTCAATACCTTTCCCTGCGATTTTCCATTAGGTCAGGCTCATTTCATCCAGCTTTTAAATGTCTCAAGAAGTCCTTTGGGATCCATATATTAATAAATAGCCACAGTTGTTTTTAGTTTGCAGGAGAGCAGAGAGCAACTTGGGAATACTGCAGCCATTCATTTGCAAATGATTTAAGAAATACTTCATCATGCTTTATTGTGTTTCATGTGATATAAACACACCTCTCAATTGAATTATGCTCTGTATTCAAGTGGGAGGTTAAATTACACTGCAGACAGCAAGAGAAAAGTACAGTTATTTTAAACACAGTTGGGAAAGAAGGAGAAAAGTAGTTCAGGATTTTTTGTCATTAGTAAGAATGTGTAGCTATAAAACTGTGCACCCAAATCCTTTAGCTTCACAGCTCATACATGGTATTTAAAAGCTGAAAATACAGTTTTTCCCCAGTAACAATGTAGGCTCTCTCTTGATTCCTGGTTAGTATATTAACTAACACAAGTGGACCTAACAATTTTTGATTTGTAGTGTTATTATTGGAAACAGAAATAGCTCTTTAGAATGTCTAAGAAGACAAAGAAATAAAAATTGAAGTTAGTATATTAATAGAATGGATCTCAAACAAGAATAAGAGATGGCTTCTTAAGATCAAGAAGAGAACACTATTCCAGTATGTTAGAAGGGGAAAATGGTAGTTCTTATTGTAGTCATGCTTCTAACCAATTGTGAAGGGGAGACATGCTTTGCACCAGGCAGTATATCAGACCACCAAACCCTGAGGAAGGCCACCATTCTCAAGTTCATGCTCCATCTCTTACTAGCTGAAATGTGAGGACCTAGAATAATCATTGAAACTTTGAAAAAGAATACAGAGGACTAGCACTATCTGACAAATAGATTATTTGACAGAATAGAGAGCCCAGAAATAGTCACACATATATATAGGCAACTGATTTTTGACAAAGGTGCAAAGGCATGTCAGTGGAGAGAAAGGGTAGTCTTTTCAACACGTGAGGAGGAAATGGTGCTAGAACAATGGGATATTCATATGCAAAACAAAACAAAGAACAAAGAATTCTGTTCTATTCTTCACACAATATACAGAAATCAAGTAAAGCTTGATAAATAGACTGATTTGTAAAACATAAAACTTCTAGAGGTAAACACAGGAAAAAATCTCCATACCCTTGTGTTAGGCACATATTTTCTTACATATCACACCAAAAGCATAATCCATAAAAGGAAAACTTGTAAGTTAGACTTCATCAAAATTAAAAATTTGGCTGGTGTGGTAGTTCATGCCTGTAATCCCAGCACTTTGGGAGGCCGAGGTGGGAGGATTTGTGTGAAGCCAGAAGTTCTAGACCAGCCTAGGCAACGTAGCAAGACATTGTCTCTACAAAAAAATTAAAAATTAGCCAGGTGTGGTGGCACATGCCTGTAGTCCTAGCTACTCCGGAGGCTGGGGTAGGAGGATGGCTTAAGACCAGGAGTTTGAGGTTGCAGTGAGCTGTGGTCTGGTCACTGTTCTCCAGCCTGGATGACAGCTTGAGACCCTGTCTGTTAAAAAAAAAAAAAAAAAACAGCAAAAAAACAACTTGCCTTTGAAAAATACTCTTAAGAAAATGAAGAGACAAACTACAGATTGGGAGAAATAATTTGCACATCACAAATCTGAAAAAGGACTTATATCCAGAATATGGAACTCAATATTAATAAAGTAAACAACCTAATAAAAGGTAGACAAAAGATTTTAATAGGCATTTCACCAAGGAAGTGAACAATGATGGGCAAAAAAGCTCATCATTAGTTGTTAGAAAAATGCAAATTAAAATCTCTTTGATATACCACTACTCACTAAAATGACTATAATCAAAAAGACAGACAATATGAAGATTTGGCAAGGATGTAGGGGAATTGGAACTCTCATACTATGTTGATGAGAATGTAAAATGGTACAACCACTTTGCCAAATAGTTTGTCAGTTTCTTAAAAAGTTATCAGACCCTGTATATACGATCCAGCCTCTCCTGTCCTAGGAAATTGCCCAACAAAAATATAAGCATATATCCATGCAAAGACTTATACATGAATACTCATAGCAGTTTTATTTGTAGTAGCCATAGACTAGAAATAATCCAAATGTACATTAATAGGTGAACAAACAGTGATATAGCCACACAATGAATTACTACTCAGCAATAAAAGGAATGAACTATTGATATACCCCAAAATATGGGGGACTTTAGAGTGAGTTCTGTTGTGAGAAGGAAGTCAGACATAAAAGAGTACGCACTGTGAATTCCATTCATATAGAACTCTGCAAAATGCAAGCAACTCTGTCGTGATATAAAGCAGGTTTGTGGTTTCCTGGGAATGCGGTGGGTGGGTTGTGGGAAGGAGTGGGAGGGATGACAAAGGGACATGAGTAAAGTTTCCACTGCATGGATCATAGGTGTATGTATATGTCACAACTTACCAAATTATACAACAATTTTATTAGTGCTTTTTATATCTGCTAATTTTATATCAATTGTGCCTTAAAAAGCTGCTTTAAAAAGTAAACATTAAAAAATTTATTATGCAATACCCAAATAAATAAGGTCAATAGCCATACCTGTTTTATAACGTTATTGTGATTATGTAATAAGATAACCTATAGAGAGTGTTTACCATTATACCAGGCAATAGTAAACTCTCTTTAAATATTAGCAACTTTTTTGTTATTGAATTATTGAAAGAATTTGAGAAGAACAGACAGGATGTATTTTGAAGCAATATTACAGGTAAAGACTGAGGGGCAACCCCTTCCCCCTGTTACGGGCTAAATTGTGTCTTCCCCAAATTCATATGTTCAAGTCCTAAACCCCCTGCACCTCAGAATGGGACAGTGTTTGAAGTCAGGGCGTTTAAAGAGGCCTGATCCAACATGGCTGGTGTCCTTATGAGAAGAGGGGATTAGGACGCAGAGACACCAAGGATGCGCACATGTGGACAAAAGTCCATGTGAAGACAAGGGGAGGAGATGGCCATCTGCAAGCCAAGTAGAGAGGCCTCAGAAGAGACAACCCAGCCAAAACCCAGAATGGTGAGAAAATGCATTTCTGTAGTTGAAGCCACCCCCACCCCCATTGGTGGTATTTTGTTATGGCAGCTCAGAGCAAACTAACTCACACCCAGGGACAGAAGGTCTCCTGTAGGAGCACTCCCCTATCTACCAGGACAACGACTACTCAATATGCCTGTCTCTCCTGAGCACCCAGGTTTTCTGCCCCGAGCAGCAGTAGACGGTCAATTCTCTTAGGGCGGAATGTGATGACATGCCTCTAAACCCAACCAGAGGCAGGCCCTACAGCACCTCTGTGAGTGCCTGCTATGGTGGGGGGGATCCGCTGAAGTTGGGGGCATCTGCTGAGGTTGGGGCTATTGTACCTGTGGGCTCCAAGCTCCTACTTGGTGCCATGGTCAAGTGCAGCTGAGCCCTGGCTTCATGTAAGCAAGTGCTCTGCACAGTGAGTCAAAAAAGAAGGAAACGAATGAAACTCACAGCTTACTTCACTCATGGGGATTTTCTTTCCTAGTTCATTTATGGCACTTTTCATCTGAAAATTTTATCTTGAAACGTGGAAGTTTAAATATCTTCAATGGAATTATTACACATTTTCTAAGACTCTGGTGTTCTTCTTTGTATAAAGTAAGGTCTGCTTTCGCTTTCTCTCTTAAGATACCATGTCCTCATTTATTTCTGTGCCTTTAAACTTTTCTTTCTATATAACAAGCCCCTTGAACACCTCTTAGGAATTTTTTTTTTGATCATAAACCAGATTTTTCATTCTTTGAATGCTTGTTCTCTCCAGCCCTCATATTAAACTTCCTGCAGAGTGAATCTGTAAGTGATCTGTCATACATAAGCACAGAAACTCCTTGGAGACAGAGACGTGGTTTTCTATCTTACACATAGCCTTCTGGGCACTAAGTGTTCTTAATAAATCCCTGTAATGGCATCCTCAGTGTCTAAAGCATTTTCCTTCTATAGAACTCAACGAGTTTTCACATAACTCAAATTAACTGAAAAACAGTCATTTGCTCATTTATTCACGGGACACCTATCAGTTGATGGGGTTATGAAGTTGAATCAGAAACGTTGTTTGCTCTAAGGGTAGTTTTGACTTAACAGAGGGACTCAAAAATGTAAATAAATATGTGTTTATAAATAAAAAGTGTTATAAGTGTTGACTGAAGGACAGTAGTGTTTACAGCAGACCCCTCTCCTGCCTCAGCACAATCTTTTGTGACCCGGATAGACAATCTGTTCAACTTTACTGTAGATACCCTCACATGTGTGGCGCAGGAGGTTTTTCCCTTTAAGGAAACTTACTTGCAGTCTAGATGGTATGTTTTATGACATCTCTGAATATTTTTAGATATTTCTCATTTATAATCACTTATTGACCCACAAAGATTTGATAGAGAAATTTGGTCCTTAAAAGTGTGCTAAGCTGAGCAAAATACGTGAGTTTATTTGTAGGTTTTTTTTTCTTTCAGTTATATTTGACAATTTTGTACTAGCTTTCTGAAATATAGTCTACCTTTCACTAAAAGTGAGTATCAATTCTCTTGAAATACTGGCAGTTTAGAAATATACCACTTTGAAAGCAATCAGCTCCTGGCTGCTAGCTGTTTCCAGAAGCCTCTTCTGACATTCAATATAGCAATGATCTTCCTTCTGTTCAATTGTGAAATCCAAAAAATGCAGATTTGAAATGCAGCATCTAGTCCTTAATTGCATGCTATTATGTTTTACTGTTTGCTGTTTTTTATTAGTGTTATTCAGAGTTAAGGTAAGTTTCTGGAGAGCAGTGACCATGTTTATCCCCTAGATTACCTTCCAAATGCCTGGCAAAATACGTGATCCATACTTGACACTGGCCTATGAAAAAGTTCAGTCTCTGCTTGAGAAGGCCTTTTACCACCAATGTGGCCAACAGCTTTCTGGTGGCTGGTGGCTTTGCAGTGAGAAGAGTGGTCTTACCTTGAAGAAATATGACTTTTTTTCGAGACACCTACCATGGAGTGCTTTGGTGCCCACTTTCTCCAAGAAAGGGATTCATAGTGGAAAAGTTGTGGATTTTGAAAGCAAAGAGGTGTTGAAGTTGGGGCTAAAAGGTGGAATTTTCATAAAGAACAGTAAATTCCCAGAGTTACTGACTTCTCCTCCACCTCTCTTTGCCTCATTTTTCCTCCAACGTGGTCACGTCACCTAAAGTGTATTGATATGTTATTGTCAGGCTTATAATAAATGACCCTGCCTCCCCCCAACCTTACTCACAGGCCCGGAGAAAAGCAAAACCAGGCATCAGTTGGGATTCTATTGCGTGTATCTATGAACTGGCACGTGTATACACAGTATAGCCACATGTTTCTTACCTATTTATAAAAATGGATATTCATTTTCTAGCTTTCTAGCTGAATACTGCACAGATCACATTTTTCAATATCATTACTAATGAAGCTCACTGTGATGCTTTGATTGCCATCGGAATGTGAGCAGCTAATTAGATTGATTGTCTATTTGATGCCTGCTGATTAGCTTATGAAAGCCCTCTGAATTCCCGACTTTGTGAGAAAATGCCCCTGACTTTATGATTACTGATTGATGCTCAAATTTCTGATTGCCATGTGAATAGACACTTAATAGCTCTGTCACCTTGACAGGGGTTTTGGTATTCATATGATGAGGGAAACGGAGCAGGCTTCTCTGTTTATCAGTGTCTGCCCAACATTTAAAGTCCTTTAGAGTGTGAATGAAGACTGCTATCAGTGGCATCTGTGGCCTGCTGACAAGGCCAAGTAAATAACGTCATGTGGTTATTGAGAGCAATGAGGAAGGAGGTAGGCTGGCAGGTGACCCTGTGGTTTTGTTCTTCCCCAAGACAAGTTTTAAGAATAGGATTAATCCGTGTGGCGCAGGAATCTCCAAGATGATGATTCACTGTGAGGAGTGAGTATGCATGCTGTGGCCATAGGCTCTGATGCAGACTCCCCCAATTCTGCATTTTTATACCTAGGAAGATACCCAAAAAGAGAAATTGCAAAACAACAAGAACTAGTACTGACAGTTGTGATCAAAGGTGGAAGCATTTGTTTTTTCTCCTTACTTGATCCCTCCAAAATTCAAAAACTGCCCATGAGTATTCTTGTTTTTATGGTATTATGGTTCTTTGCGTAAGTTCAGTGGGAATATTTTCTCTTTACAACAGGATGCAATTGGAAGCATTGGTTATTAGCAAGGCTTTGACTGAAGTATCATCTTTGAGAATGTGCATGGAATGTATGGCTTCAAGAGTTCCAAACCTTATAGGGAGCTAGTAAATATTGTCACTTCCTGGCAGGCCCAGGAACCTTAAGCCTGTAGGTAAAATCTAAAGTCTGCCTTGGTTTGGCTTTCTAGCCCAAAGACATTTTTAAATCTGAGATTCAATATACAGACTAAAAGTTATGTTTCTAAAAAACAGCTGTAATACACACTCATTAGATTGTAGCCCTGTGCATTATTTTTGAGTTTTTATTATCTACCTGTAGACTAGACTAGATCATGAATTCTTCTAAATTCCTCCAATACAATTTTCTTGCATAAAATTGCTAACCATGGGAACAATCCTATTCCTGGAGCCCTCAAAGCTGAAACTCAATGAATTTCAAGGGACTAGTCCTGTGCCTGATGTATAAATCACACAAAAAGTTCACCAAACCACTCAATGACATAACCAGAGACATTAAAACTGCAAACCAAGATAAGAGATTGTCAGCTTCATGCTGTAGACAGCTTTTCCCAAGATATTGGAACAAGACTCCATGCCATACCCCTCCCAATACCTACCTTTTTTACTTGATATCATAATGATGAATTTTAAATTTCATGTTCAACAGCTTCTGCTGGTAACTTGACAGAGCATGACCTAAGAGATCCTTTAGTATCTATTTGTTGAACAAGGAAATGTCTGTGTTGCTGCTAATACTACATGCTTGTACATGGATAAATTCCACTGGGCACATTGACACCCAAATACACAAAATAAGGAAACAAGCCACGTGGTCACACAAGTCTTAATTTCCATGATCATTTGATTCATTCAATGGATTGCCTTTAAGCCTAGGTTCATGGCTCAAAACTGTTATGCAAACTGAGATGATCATTATGCTTTGTGTTTTCTTTTTTAAACTTTGTACTGGTTACTAGTTAAATTTCTGCAGGAGTGAAACTCTTTACAGAATCACACTCTTCCAAATCTACCTAGAACTCAAAAGAATTAACAAGAAAAAAATAATTTTTGACCCAAAACACCTGTTGATGAGTGGTCTCTTATGTAGTCTTCCTTTGATGGAGACTTTTAAAAATTTTGTTAAATCCTTTAGATTTTTTTTAACTGTGGAAAGCAAAACCGCTCATCACAAGGAGTATGATTCTTTGGTGGAGATACCATAAAGGTACTCACGGGTGTGGGTGGGGTGACGTTAGAGGTATTTAAGCACCTGCACTGTTTAGGGCATCAACCAATCAGAGCAGACCTTCGCTGGGCTATGGGTTAACCCTTTAGTTGCTGGGTCCTGGGAAGGTGAAAGGGCAGCCTGAAAAGGAGGGTCTTGGGGAAGGCAGCTAATGACCAGCCTGGTGTGCGAGTGTTTAATAGTGTCTGACCACTGAGGTGTGTGCTGACTTATAAAACCCAGGGTGTGGGTATGCTTCGCAGCTCCAACAGAAATATGGGGATGTGTTCACGGTATACCTGGGACGGAGGCCCATGGTCATGCTGTGTGGGATAGAGGCTATAAAGGAGGCCCTGGTGGACCAGGCTGAGGACTTCTCCGGCCGGGGCAAAATCGCCATGGTGGAGCCAGTCTTCCAGGGACATGGTGAGAGCCTCCAAGGCACTGGGAGGGCCGGGTGGAGGATGCGTCAGGGAAGGGGGAAATGGGTGAAGAAGGACCCAGAGCCTCTCTCCAATGTCCTCTGCAACGCACAATTCCCCACCCCCCAGGCGTGTTCTTTGCCAACGGGGACCGCTGGAAGACCCTCTGGCGATCCTCTGTGGCCACCATGAGGGACTTCGGGATGGGAAAGTGGAGCGTGGAGGAGCGGATTCAGGAGGAGGCTCAGTGCCTGGTGGAGGAG